>BGPR01031880.1:5483-17794 GCA_013235015.1 Araneus ventricosus | reverse complement strand
AATGTGATTGAAATTCCAATTTATCCAAGAATTTTCCTATTAGCTCCATGCGTTTTTATGATTTTTGTTTCAATCTGCAGATCTTTGATAAAAAAATAATAATTTTATGGTTTGCGTTACTCTGAAAAAAGTGTATTCATGGAAAATTTACTTTCATATGTTTAATGTTTTAAAATTAATTTTCTAATTACTATTTTTCATTCCTTTTTAGATTCAGTGTACTTAACAGTGGTCCTTATAATTCATATTGTCCTTGAATTATTTTTTATACATATTTTTTCAACACAGTAAATTTTCCGTAGTGTGCACTTCCTTCTGTAAATACATAAATAAAGTTGTCATCCTTTTAAATTATTATTTAGATATTCTTTATTGAACATTAACTTCAACAAGTTATCATCGTCATTCACAGACAATACTATCAACTCTAAATCATACACTCCACAAACATGTCGTCATAAATCCATCCTTTCCAGATCCTAATCCTTGATGGAAACAAGTGTGGTCGATTCACCAACCATTTCATTGGTTCCAGACGCAACAACCACTGCACGATCTGGACCCAACGTGGGCTAACTAGGTGGGAGGACTTCAATTCCAGAATCTGAGGAACATTCTGAAATTATCAGAATATAATCATCAAGTGAGCGAAATTTGTGAAGTCTCTGCGGTGCTGTAAATCTTGCATGGGTGTTTCGGCACTGATAATTCTCCGATTTGTTCGTTAATGATCGGTGTGAATGTGTGCTCTTTCAAGATAAGGAAGGGCGTCAGCAGCTTCAGAGGAAAAAGATGGCGCTCTTTAATGAGTGAGACGCCCCTAGAAGGGCGTCACCTGCGGTAAGGGCCGAATTCGTTCGGGCATCACCGGCTTCCGAGAATGTTCACTATTTTTAAAGATTGATTTTGGTGAGTGGATGAAAAGTTCACAGTGGATGTAGATAAGGACTTCTTGACCTTAAGGTATCCGACTAGGTTAAAAAAGCGATTTTCGAAGAAAAATTCAACAACTTTTTTATGATTTAAAAATAAAACCACAACTTTTAAGATTCTAAAACACTCTTTGTTTTTATTCTTATTCCTTTAATATTTATTTGAACTAATTTGTTATTATATTTTTTTTAATGCGTTTTCTGAAAAATGAAAATGTTACAAAAATTGGTCCGCGAAAGACGTGATGTGTTCAAAACAATTCATTAAAATTCATTGCAATTTGGTACACATGTGTAAAAAACTTTGGAAGGTGTAATAGACCGCAGATTTTATGATAGCTTTATTTAGTCATGTTTTACTGTCACTTTCAGTTCGAAATATAGGATAATTTTGGCGAAAAATCATTGATGCCAACTTTGAATGTTCATAAAATATTTATTTATTAAAATTAATTTTATCTTGCGGTCTATTACATTCTAAATAGTTTGAGAAGTAAGCATGAGAAATTAAAATGAAAAATGTCCCATATTTTTTCAATTATGCTGTTTTTCTTAACATTAAAATTTTTATTAAAAATCTCGAAAAAAATATTTATTTCGGAAAACTACTGATGATATATAGATTTTTACTTCTAGTTGTGACTATTTAAGCCTATATTTGTTATTTCTTCTGCAACCCACATAAACTTAGACTCTGCTTGTTTGGCACATGCCAGCATTTGAGCTTGACGCCATTGGATTACGGGGATGGGGATATCTAAAAAATCCTTTTTTACTAAAATACTCAAAGGATTCTTGTGAGGAAACTGGAGAGGAAAGTCGTCTCCCACTTTTCAAGTTATTGGATTTAATGCAATTGGATTAAAGCAATGTTGTGATTCTACACGAAGACTATTTTGTGATGCACTTCAGCATTCATTTTGTCAGATGACTATACTGGTGCCTGAGCCGACATCCCCAATACAGGTTTCACACCGCACCACCAGTAGGACATTTGCTTCCGATAAATTCAAAGTGTACAAGGCCCACCTAATGCCCGGTGCACATGCGATTTGTGTTAGACAAGTCATTAGCGTGAAGTATATTAATATCAGTTGAGTATTGCACGTTTACCTCCCGCCGAGCTGAAGTGTCGATGAAGTAATTAGCTACACTTTTACTCAGGGTTTGCCTTGGAGGTCGGTGGGAAATCGTGCAAAGGCTTCCGTATCCGGAAACCGATAGTATGCGTTTTGTAAGCACCACCTGATTAAAAACTCGATAATTGTGACTAACAAAACGCGGGCAACAAAGCACTCTCAACTCCATGTTGAAGAGTTGTTACTTGTTTCATACTCTGTTTTTTAACGGATTTTACGTTTAAACTCAATTATTTTTTTGCATTTAACCATTAAAACTCTAAATTTATTATAATCATATATCGACAAACTTATTCTAATTATTGCATATTACTAATAAATCAAATTTGCAGTTGGTCGTTTGTCTATTTGTTGTTCTGCTCTTTTCCCCCCTTAAAGAAGAATCTCTCATCTCTCTTATGATAGTGACTAGCCGACTTTGGTGACCATCTGTTTTGCTTTTAATGTTGGTTGAATTTAATTTCAAGTAAAGTATCCTATGCAAACCTAGTCTTGCTCAATTAAATTTCATTTAAATTTCTTAGCCTGGTCTTCACGATTCCCTCATCTAAGTATATTTAAACTTCAAATCGTGGTATCCATTTTAACCTTTCTATACGAGAAGCCCCACACCTACCTGTTCTGTACATTAAGTCCATGCAGCTACTTGATGGAGTCATTTCACATGACGTAACAATTGTATGAAAAGCGTATTTGGGCATGTCATTCAGAAAACAACTTCACACAAGATGTGCAATGAATTCTTCATGAAATCGCCACAGCGCAGTTAATTTTTAAAAATTTTTTAAACTTTGGGAAAAGAGCCTGCAACTACTGTATTGACATCATTCATAAATAATTTTTGTGATATAATGTATTTTCTGAATTTATGGCCAAGAAATGCCGACAATTCGCTTAGTTTCTAAACAAAAGAAATCTAACTAAAATTTTGAAAAATCGCTCCAACATGCACATATTACCCTCTGAAATTTGTTTGTTCCGAATTCGTTAAGTTCAAGTCCAGCGGTCTGTCCTGAAGGGCAAATAAACAAACAGACATTCGGAACTCTTTGAATTAAGGTATTCATCGATAGTATGATTAGTTTTCACAGATTTTTAAAATTACATTTTATGGAATTTTTAATCCAGTCAATAATTTATGGGCATCTTTTATTCCGTCCTCTTTGAAACAGAAAATTTCAAAAACAGAATACTCGAATCAATTCATTTAGCTGTATTCTTTAAAATAACTGAATAAAATATTCATCTTTTATTCATATTCGGTCGATCAACCATCATTACAATAACCGGGTAATTTCCACCAAAAATAACTCCCTCAAATTACTCTAAATTGCATTCATTTTATAGTAAAAAGAATGAAACTTTCATTGGGTCGCATTTACAAGATAAATGGATCAAATGAGTCACCAAAAAAATCTGTAAGATGTCAAGACGAACATAATTGATGTTTCTTCTGTGCGATCTATAATAATGAAGATGATCGCATTATCGCTAAATTGAGTTATCTTCGATATTAGATAATTGGGTTATTTTCTTCCGAAACTTACATGATCTCGTAATAACCGGGTCCTTTTATTATTTTTTATTCGACTTTATTTTTCATTATCACTGAGAACGTTGTCGAGATGGGGGTTTGCCTTGCCCCATAACCTTTTATTTGATGTTCCGATAAGGCCCGTTTGTCACACGGCCGCAGCACGATAATATGCGCAATAATCACTCGATTTGCGATTATCCGAAAGAGTTTTCGGCCGCTGGTATCATAAATAAATATGCTGTCACAGATATATTGGAATGGCCTAAATATCTCTTAATTTAATCTGTTTTTGCCGACGAGAGTTTCGATGGGAAAGTAAAAGTACCCGTGATTCTGCAACCCAAATTGACGTGCGTAATAGGGGTGAAAGCAATGATGGGCAAACTATGGCCCGCTGCAGAGTTTAAAATAATAGTAAAATAATTTAAAATAATAGTATAATTTTTACATCCCGGTATCATCCGCTCTGCGGAGTAAAATAGTCCAAAAGTGACATCGGCGGCTTTGTGAAACGGACAGTATAAAACTTATACAGTGTACTCCCGATTATCCGGGTTAATCACCGGGAGGGATCGCACGGACTATAGAAAAACACGGATAATCCGAAAAATCCTTTTTATTAAAGAAAGTATCAACATCAGTACAAAAATATAAAAATTACTTACATTTGCATGCTGTATAACATCAAACTACGAATTTTCCTTTTAACATTTACTGCTTTAAAAAATCTGTAATGCGTCTTTGTTTCTGCTGTTTGTTCATCTCTTCTCGTATATCGACACATATTTTACGAAACCGCAGTAATGTCATTGTAATCGAATCCTCTTTGTTCCATATAATCTAACGAAGTTTCCACAGATTGTAGAACAGCAGAATGAGAAATTGTATTTCCCTCATTTAGTACATCTTCTGCATCACTACTAGCTGATTCTCCATTACCAAGTTTTTGAAGGATTTCTAATTTTTGTTTAACATTTAAAACGTTTCGTTTTCGTTTCACACCATTCATTTTTACCAGTAAAAAATTTCACGCTACGAACTGACGATAACCAAGACACAAAAACTAAAGGAACGCGTGCGAAAGTAAAAGAAGACGAAGGAGGTAAAGAATGAAGTGTCAGGGAGAAGTGTGTTCGTACGAGAATGAGCTAGCAGGAAGTGGATGATTCATTTCTCGGAAAATTAGGAGTTGAACCGGTAGAGATTGCACGTGGAGGAAGAAAGAAAAAATCTATACTTAAGCCTCCGCCGTCACGGCTCACTAGTTTCACGGACTGAATCTCTCGATCGAACATCAATATCGATTTTACATGCATGATAAGCGTGAAAATATTTTTCTTTTAATTTTTTTGTGAGTCCGGAATTAGCACGGATAATCAGCAAACCGAATAATCCGCTCACGGATAATAGAGTGTATACTGTACTGTATTTTTTGGAAATTCTACTTAGTATAAAGATATAAAGTAAATTTTCTTTATAAAATTACTCGTGGAGGGAAAAAAAATTCATAAATACAAATGTACTAAATGGCTACTTCCATTATGATGGAAAGCAAAGAAAATTTAATAGAATGCTTTAAAAAAACTATTAAATGAAAGTATTTCTAATGCTTTTTTCAAATAAAGCCAAAGGGGAAAAAACTGAGACTTTTTGAATGAAAATCAGCATTAAGTTAATTGTTGATTTCTTTGTAATTCAGAAAAATTGAAAATGTAGTTTTGTTTTTCCATTAAATAATTCTGCAGACGATATCAGCAAATTACTTTCCGCTGTTTTTAAATTGCCATTTTATCGTCAGATAAGTCATCGCAATTTTGAAATCCATTTTCTGTTGGAAGCGATTTCACAGAAACGAATTCGAAATTGCTTCGAGAAAGTGGAGAATCATCAATTTTTCATTTCTTCCTTCGGGTGTTTTTAGAATCAACTTTCCCCAAATAATCACTCCTTTTTTTTAATGTCTTTTTTTCGGAGAAAAACATTTCTTTCATGCTTATTAGGATCTTGTTTCTTTCATTTATTCAATGTTCCGTTTTCAACGAATTTTTCGTTCAGTGATTTTTATACGCTCAAGAAGATAATTATTTTGACTTCGAAAATGAAAAAAAATTTATTTAAAGAACTAAAAGTGCTTCAGAAAAAGTTAACTGAATGACTTTTTTTTTTGCTCAGTTTTAATCTCGTTAGAAAATTCTCCGAATTTTAATTACTTTCTTGGATAATATTTGAAAAGATGAGTTTGAATTCAAATCAGACATAATTATTTTTAACAAACTGACTACTCTATTGAATGAATTGGCTTTTCTTCAAAAACAAAATAACAAATTAAGAAATTCGAACCTCTAATCCTAAACATAGTAGCATAATAATGTTTTGGATTTGATTGCATCAGCCGCTGCATTCTCTGCATAACGATTCTTACGGAAAATCGAATGGACTGGTTTGTTGTTAGCCTAGGGAATTCCTGAAATTAGTACAATAGAGTCTCGATAATCCGGATTGGATGGGACCGAACGCTATCCGGATCACAGAAAGGCCGGATTAAACTTAATTTACCTTAAAATGCACGTAATACAAGTTTTCGATGAGTAAAACTATAAAAGTCGATGTTTTTTTTCATAAATACACACAACTTTTCCTACAGCTTAATTTTAGTTTTAGAACAACTGTATCCGTAGTCCTAAGTTTTTAACCTACGAACTGCTGTAGGATTAAGAAAACAAAACATCTTTGCGCATAATTAAAATATATACTTTGCACATAAATAAGTTTTTAAAGTCCCTCCCAGATTAACCGAATGTCCAGACAAGCGGGATTCGGATAAGCGGAATTCGACTGTAAGTATGAAGGAGAATTGATTATAAACATAGAAAATAACTTTTTTTTCAAACTCCAACTCAGTCAAAAGCAAAGTACTCAAACTGCTTGTGTTCATTAGTAATTTCTATTGTTAGATCGTTAACAAAAACCAGCGGGAGTGGTCTCCCCTAAACTTTCTCGTATACTTCCCCAAAAAGGTGCTGTTTCCCCTCCCCCCGTGTGGATAAAAAAAATTCGAACCTACTGTAACTCAGTGTTCAATGACTATCAGACGGTTTTTCATTGTAGATTATAGTGACTGTAAAACATTTAGGTTAAGAATCAAATTCAAAGAGATGCGTAACGATTCCACTCTTGCCGGCTCAAGGACGTAATTCGCTCCATAGCTTCCGTGCGCACAGAGATTGCTTCCAGTACGCATGCGCGTGGAGATAACGGAATCGTTTCGAAAGTTAAAAAATTGAATATGCAACTTGAACACCTGTTTTTTAATCGATTGAGATGAAAACTGAGCACAGATCTATAATTATTGTTAGCATCCGTGATACCAAGTTTTATTTATCTAAGCCAAGGGCTTATGAGATATAATTTTTAAAAGTATGCGATTATACAGACCGACAGACAGTCAACCCTTTGACGGATTTGCCCACAATTTTATACGGACCTACATTCATGGCGATAAAACTGTGTACCAAATTTTATCCATCCAGCTACTCAAGTTTTTGAGTTATAGTGTTCACATGACCGCGCACATGCAGACAGACAGACTTCCCGTTGACGGATTTTGTCAAAAATTTGATAGAAACCTACAAATTATGTTTAAAGACCACGTATCAAATTTCATCCCCGTAGCTCTAATAGTTTTCGAGTTCACAGACACACAGACAGACCTAATTCTAAAATTGTGCTTTTCGAATTTAGGGAGGTCTAAAACGTGGAGATTCGTCAAAATCTCGAGTTCGAATTTTTAGACGATTACAATACTTTATAATCGCATACTTGTTCAGTTTTGAAACTAACTCCCTGCGCATGCCTACTGGTGGCAATGTTTGTGCAAAGAAGGGACGCTCCGCCGAAACTTGGCAGTTTGCCAAAAACCAATTCTGGAGCGATTTTATAAGGAAGCAAACATTTAGGGAGTCTCGCTAGGTCCTGTTGCGCAAAAGAATGCGCAGGGGATTTGAATTTGTTTTGATCCTTCAAACCACGCGTGGTTCCAACTTTGGTTTACTTGCGACGGAAGTTGATTTGACGTCTTTTATTATTCTAGTTTTCTCTACATGTATTAAGAGTATACGAGAAAGTTTAGGGGAGACCACTCCCGCTGGTTCTTTCTAGAAAATATGAATGTAACGTGAGATTTTAAAACTTCGCGAATTTTTTGTTGAGAAGTGCAATCTGTGAAGTCGCTTCAACATTTTTGTGGCTTTGTGGTGGGAAGCCACAAAGAGAAGCAGAATCGCTATTTTTACTTATTTACACACACTGTAATTTTGCAAAGGAATTTTTGAAAAATTGAGGAGGAAATGTTTTAAACTGTATATAGTATGAACCAGATGATTTTTGGATTTTCAACATTTCTCTTGGTTTGTAACGAGTAGTTTCATTGAATTTCAGTTTAAAAATAGTTTTATTTAAGGAAGAATATTATTTACTAATTTATTTCAATATGAAAAGTTGAAACTGTTGCTTTAATATTCGTGGTGAGAATCGGAAGCATTTTTCCCTTGAGTTTTTTTTCCGTATACGAAATCAATTTTAAATTGGAATCGAAAGTGTTTTTTCTAGATATTAATCAACGAAACTTCCTTTGCTGGCATCAGTAACAATAAACTAAATGCGACCAAAATTATCTTTCACACTAACGTCACTGCTGTTTTCTGATTACGTCATTTTGATGTTTCTGGCGTTATCTTATGTAAATATTATTGGGTAGGGTGGGGAGAGATTTTTATGCCATATTGGAATTCAAAAAAAATTCAGTGACATCAGTTTGACAGCCTTACTATTTTTCCTCGTCTTCTTCATCTGACCACGGTTCAAAATTATGTAGTTTGTCTCAAAAGGAACTTCGTGTTGCCTCAAAAAAATAGGTTAATAGCTAACTGAGGAAAACAATTAATACTATTGTTCGTAATTTCTCGGTCGGTGGTGGGATAATCGGAAGTTCAAAATCAGTGGCGTGGTTATGGAGGGATGCGAGATTGTAAATGCCTCTGGATATAGTCTTAGCGCGCGTTGCAAAGGACAAACCGAAAATTCATTTCACTTTATAACTCCAAATGTGACGAAGGAGGCGAGAATATACTATTCCTCGAGCGCCCTTTCTACGCCACTGTTCTAAGATCTATCTAAGGCCAGATTTACCCATTTTTACGCTCTAGGCAAAAACATATTCTGCGCCCCCTCCCTTCTCAAAAAAGCTAATATAAAATTTTCAATTTAATATACAATAGTTTCAGTGGCGAATCCAGAATTCGGATCGGGGGGGGGGGTGAGGTTGTAAAAATTTTGTATCGTCGTGACGAATGTCAAACCTCATGGCTAATGCAAACCAAAACGCTTTAACTTTACAGACTTTACTCACCTGACAATAAGAATCATAAATTACAGTACAATACTTTCGATAATTTAATAAAAAATACGATGGAGGAACTAGACAAAAATGTTTTCGATCGCGTCAATGCTACAAGTACGAGTGAAAAGGCCATGAAAAGTAGGAAAATTTTCGAGCCTGTCAAGCCAGAAAGCAATGTTGTCACGTTTTCATTATTTCTTTAATAAAAGGAGAATTAAGAACAAACAGTTGTAGTGATTTTAAATAAAATCAAGAATTCTGTTTAGCTCGGGGGGGGGGGGGGTTGATAGCCATACCCAGGTAACCCCGCAGGGATTCGCCACTGAATAGTTTATTTTTTAAATATATAAGCGCATAATACAATCTTTATAATCTTAGAACTACATTCCATTTTTAATTTAAAATTACACTACTTATGAAATAATACAATAATAACCCCTACAAAAATATTCCATTTATTGAAATCGTCTGAAATACCTATAAGATTTTCGTTCTCGCTTTTATCCGTAAAAAGGTTCGAAGGGTGATTGGAGTAGACAGATCTTTTTAAATCTCTTTCAATGCAAAGAAGTTCAAAGGCACAAGACGATAAGGTCCACAGAAGACAAAACAATGTATCGCTCAATATATTTAATAAAATGAATGTAAATTTTAGAAACATCATTTTATATGGCCTTTTGAAAATAACACTGAAAAATGCGTAAATGTTAACGTTATTGCTTAAGTTTAACCCTCTCACACCTAGAAAGGCGGTCTCGGGTGGTCTAAAAATTTCCCCTTAACAGCGACGAAGGCCGGTCTGAGACGGGTGGCTTCTTTTGACGGCAGGTGAGGTTCTGAGATCGCTTAGGAGATAAGCGCGGTAAGGGATCCAATTATCCATGCCAACCACAGCCCATTTCCGTGCACCTTAAGGGAAGGTTATAAGAGGAAGTGGGGTAAATGGCCACCCAGGTTGGAGAGTCCAATTCATGTCGTACACTCCCAAAAAGGCCCGGGTTTAAAGGTGCCAGAAGAAAAAAATCGCCTCGGGATTCAAGAGTTAAGCAATCTAATAAAATGAATACGTAGAATAATAAAAATACACGGCTAATTCTTTTTATCCCTGTCATATTTTAAGGTTGATTTTACTTTCTTGATTATATCATTTTCGTCTTTCACATAATTATAAAACTGGGCGCCATTGGAAGTCATTTTAAAATTATAATAACAAATCAAAATTACTTCAGTTGTCTGCACTGACAACTTGTTTCTTATGTCCGACCATTGAGTTGACGCCAGGGAAAATATTCTCTCCACATTTGCATTATGGGCTGAAATGGCAAATACGCTTTCTCATGGCTTTATTAGACATCACTTCTAACCAATATGCTTTGTATCTGCAAAATATTTCGGCCATTTCTCTTCCATGCTCAATTTCATTGTTGCTTAGCAGTTTGGGTTTGTATTATTTTTCTCTAAAAAATCTTTTAGATATCTAAACTGGTTGAATAGAATCTCAGTGTTGACAAAATCGATGTGTCTTACTTGTAAATATGCAATAGTATGTTCTATTTCTTCCCATTCAGAAACTTGATTGAGAATCAACCAATCCTTTCCCCGTTTCTTATGCAGAGTTTAGGGAGAAAACGGGACAAATATAATTACGGGACTGAGTAGTGGAATACGGTGACAGTTCCGTTATGGCAACTCTAACTATCAATATCGGAAATTATGAGACTCGTGCATTTCTTCAGTAATTAAAAAAATTCGCAAAAAAGGATAGTCATACTGTCCTACCGCCACGAGAAAAACCCCAGACACCAGATATGCCAGTGGCGGTCGTTATGGAAACGGGACATTCCACTGCATTTTGGGGGTGAAAAAAAGAGCTTTATTTCATTTGGCGCAGACAGAATCTGCTGAACTCTCATGTCATTTTGTACTTCGGTCGAAAACGAATTCCTCGCCTAACGAAGTGGGCTTGTCCGGCATTTTATCTGTTTGTCTATAAATTTGCTTGTTACACAGTCAAGACCAAACGCGTTGTGCGATTTTCTTCGAATTTGCATGTTCATTCAAGTCATTAAAAAGTGTGTGAAAGAATTTTTATATTTTTATTCCTTTCCAAGATGGTGGCCATTTTAATGGCTTCAGTGTTTGACGAATCATTGGCGAGTTGGCACCATTAAAACATTTGAATGATCTTGATAGTAGCGAGTCATTTAATTGTAATTGATAAGAGCAGACATTTAATTGTATTTTTGTGAATATTGATAAAAGTAGAGATTTGAGTAAATAATTCTCATTCGAAAAAAAGTCTAAACCTTTGAAGACAGCGAAAGAAATTTAGATTTCTTTCTTTCTTTTTTCTTTTTTGAACCTAAGATCTACTGTTCACAAAATGACTAGTAATGAAATAATAAATATAATAAATAATCATAATATTGAGTAATAATAACAAAAGGAGTTCCTTATGAAATGCTATGGTGCCACACGTAAAAGTTAAAAAAAATAATGACAGAGATAAAATAAATAAAAAGAACCCTTTTATCTAACTTTTTCTTACTCATTACATTTCTCACAACATCGGAAACGATGAAACATCAAAAGAAGACAAAACAGCTTGTCATCGAATGGATTTCCACATGCACACACGTCCCTCTTAGCACCTAAAGAAATTGCAAAATAATACTACACGAAATACCCCTTTGCATAACAATTCAACTAACTTACTTCCAATCTCCCATTTCCTTCAACGCACCGGTTTCAGAACTTCCATTTCCAACGTTATCCCTCATGAGGACACATGTCCTCAGACATCTCCACAAAAAGAACTTAAATAGATATCCTCTTGATGTAGTATCCATTCCGATTCCTTCGCATTCTTCTTTTTCTCTTCATCATCTTCTTTTCTATCTCATCTTCTTCATTCCGTGCACAATTACCATTACGAAAAATGGAGTCAAAACGTCTTCTACCATTTCTGATAAATCACCCCCTCCCCCAGTTGGAACGCATAATAATAATAATGATAAAGGAAAAAAGTAACGATGACACAAGTCGGGACAAAGAAGTGGAAATGATTTCCCCTGGGAGTGGTGGATGGGACAGATGATGGGACAGTTCTTGCAAGAAAGACCCAGAATGTAGTGATTAATAATCTGAGAAGAGGCAATTTGTGAACGAAAGAGTTGTGTTGCTGAAGATGGCTCACAAAATGCAATGGTATTTATTTTAATCTTATAAATGCAGACTTCTACTGTTTTAAAGATTCGCGTATGGTAATTTACAAGAAACAATTGCTGCATTGATGGCTAAATATT
>BGPR01031879.1:0-10505 GCA_013235015.1 Araneus ventricosus | reverse complement strand
AATAAATTAAATATATTAAATTAATATTAAATAATAATAAAGTCTAAAAAAACATATAAAAATAAAAAGTGAACTTAATTGTTGAAAAAAAACATAAAGAGAAAAACGAAATAAATAAATATAAATAAAAATGTTCGTATTATTCCTCCAAACCTCCAAACGAACTAACGGGCAATGTCGGAGATCAAGCGAACGTTTTAGCCATCCGGAACCCGACCACAAACAACAACACCAAAGTCGTGCCACGTGCATGGACGACCAAGGAGGGCCTTGCCCTGATCCCCGATCACCAGCAATGCGACCATCGGAGCACAGCGCCGATCCAGGAAGTTCCTAGGATTACAAACCAACTATCCTAGCCCGGCAAGAGTGTGCGGTCCAGCCGGTAGCTCCACGAGTAGTGGGGACGTGCTTTTCAACGTTCGGCCGAAAGTGCGAATTGACATTCATCAAACGTAACGAGTCGAAATCCGAAATGAATAATTATCCCTAAAATAAATTCAAATCCTGAATAAATTAAATATAAATAAAAGGTCTAAAAACATCTAAAAATAAAAAGAAAGCCTTTGAAGGCCAAAGAAGCAAGGGATTTTCTTGTGACTTAATCAGAACTAAAATATTTCACACTTATATACATGGTGGAAAAGACGCTATCAGAATATCAATAATGATTATATTTGACATAATCCCAAACAATGCACAAAAATATTTGTTCCAATTGAAACTCGAATCGCAGTTTACAATTGTTGTAGCAGACTCTTATTTTCAACAATTAACATCTTCAACAAACAAAGAAATTCGACTGGAGGCTGTCTCTTCGAAACGGCCGCTGGGATTCAGGGGCCTAGACATACTTACCTTACTCAACTGTGACTTTCTGTGACTAAAGTAGCTCTATGTGACTATTATCTCTATAGTCTATAGTGACTATTAGTCTAGTGTGACTATGTGACTTTATGTAAAATTCTTCGTTATTTTCACCAACTTTGAAACTCTACTGTGATTAAACCGTAATTACAAATTCTAAAATTGTTTTTGCAATCTTCAATGTCTATCTTTCTCTGTTAAATGAACTAATACAACTCTCTATGTTATTAGTTTGCGGATCTACAAACGTTTAAAAATACCACGAAAAACGTCATAATTTTTTCCTATCCCGACACACCATTAGACCACTATGGAGAGAAGTAACTCTACGTCAAAATGCAAAAATCTTAGCTAAAGTTGATTTCTAATTATTCCCCAAAACGAATTATTGACGTAAATCGTCTTTATTTTACCTATGTATAAATTTCGCTTTTATGAGTAATAGACGACTTTCAAACAGCGAGTATGCAAAATAATAAAACAATTTCAAACATTTTTTTTCATTTACAGAATTTCCTACATTCTTTAAATATTTTTAAGAACATTGGATGTTTTAAAAAATTTAAGTAACAAGCATCGTAAAAAATATATTTAAATACGCGAAAATTAAGATATTTTTAGACAAAATTTGACACAGTGAAGATGTAGCACCAGAGGGAGCTTACGCCATAAAACTTATGTTAAAATTCGAATTAGATTTTTATTTATTTACTAAATAACGAAAATTAAGCTGTTATTTTTAAACGCTTTTCGCCAATAACTTCTGAAAGACTTATGGTAAGAAAATTTTTTTTACAAAACCTTAAAGAGCAAAACTTTACCTTTGATATGATACCAACTTAATTACTGTACAATTTTTTTCTAATTGTAATTAAGGTTTCAGAATTCATTTTAATCTCAAATTGTAACAATGTTTTTATTGCTATAAAATCATATTTAAACCAATTTATTGTTTCATCAAATCCTCGTCAAACGTTCGACGCATTTGTAAATGGCAAAAATAATGTATGCTAAATTTATATAAAAAAGGCTCCCCATTCTCAATCTTTTTCTTGCTTACTTTGTATTGATGAAATTTTAAAAAGAAGACATAAAATTTAGAATATTTGTCTTAAATAACATACAAAAACATTCACTGCCAATGAACATCAAGTCATTCATTTAAAAATATCTGAATATTAATTTGGCGAAGACTATTTTATTAGCCTCGTAAAATATATCACGTTGCAAACAATTCCTTCCGAGCTGACTGAAGATATTTAGCTCATTAAACGCAGACGATAAAGCGATTGGAATAAATGAAGTGAAACGCTGTGGCTGGGTTGTCTGTTGCTATTTTATATAGTCAAAGTTTCGAAACCAGTCAAGGCCGGACACTGCATTCCCAAGAGCATTTGATTACTAATTGAAATCTTGGGCACGTCTCAGAGATGCTGCCGTTTTATCATAGCATTCATAATTAAGATGGCGTCTAATTAAAAAGTGATTTCCTTACACCGAAATCAGTGCGATGCATTCTGGGTAGGGTCATTATCCCGATATTCGAAGAGCGGGAAATTTCCGATTCTTAGTCAGGGTCATTTAGATTTTCTGAAGTAGATATTTAAAGTAGATTATGAAAATATTTTTGGAGGTTAGAAAAAAATAGAAAGATTTCATTTCAATGCTCTTTTGAAATATGTATCGAATGTCGAACTTAATCTGGTGTGTTTAAATTACGCAATTCGTCATTTTCAAAGGAAAAGTAATATCAACCTTGATTTTAAAGTATTAAATAATTTTCTTATTTAATTTTAATTTCGTTAATCAATCAATTTTATAAATTTCTATATTTTAACCTGTATTTTCAAATTTTATATTTTAAAAGCCATTTTATTTGTGTAAATTTCATGAAATATCAATATCGAACAATTTCATCCGTATACTCCGTCTTCTTATTGATCATTTTAAATCATGTATAACGTGTTAGATCACATGCAAAATCTTGCAGACCATGTTACATAAATATAAATAAACAAAGATATATATTTTTAAATTAGCGCACATTTTATTAAGTATTTTGAGCTTGCTAGGTGGCTTGAGATCAGTGGCGAATCCAGGGGGGGCTATGGGGCTGCAGCTCCTCCCACAGCTAAATCAAAATTCTTGTTTTTATTTAAAATCACTACAACTGTTTGTTTTTAATTTCCCTGTCTTAAAAAAATTATAAAAACATGACAACATTGCTTTCTGGCTTGACAGGCTCGAAAATTTCCTACTTTTCTAGTAATTCCACTTGTAATGTTGACACGGTCGAAAACATTCTTTGGCTGATTATTTCATTGTATTTTTTATTAAATTATCGAACGTATTATAATGTTCTTTATGATGCTTATTGTCAGGTGTGTCAAGTCTGTAAAATTAAAGTGGTTTGGTTTGCATAAGCCACGAGGTTTGACATTCATCAAGACGATATAAAATTTTTATGACCTCAGCCCCTCCCAGACCCAGATCCTGGATTCGCCACTGCTTGAGATGATAGATAACAATGAATAACAACAAAATCATTTGTAGTAGGAGCAGGATATTCTAGATTACTAGTTTAAGTAAAAAATCATCATTTCAATTCATTCCATAAACTCTTGATTTTTCCATCATCTCCAGTGTCATTTCAATCCGCAAAGCAACATTCATGTACCTTGATGATTTATGTATCTTGATCACAATTGAATATTTATGTATCTTGATTACAATTGAACATTTATGTATCTTGAGCACAATTGAACATTTATGTATCTTCGTCAGAATTGAACATTTATGTATCTTGATCACAATTGAACATTTATGTATCTTGATCACAATTGAACATTTATGTATCTTGGTCACAATTGAACATTTATGTATCTTGATCACAACTCAACATTTATGTATCTTGATCTCATTATTTATAGATAGATTTCTCAATTTCAACCAAAAAAATAAAATACTTGAAGAACATTTCCTTCCCTTCATCACAAAATCCAAATACTCTTTCCGGAGAAGCGTTAATTGGTCATTTCTACTGGACATAAGTGGCACTTCCGATAAACGGTTTTCTTTCACATCACACTTCCACAGTTTTATTTCTTGCTCTGCTTGAATCAGATCCGTTTTTTTCGATGAGGGATTTACCTTCTTTTCGATCCTTGCAAGATGTTCGGATCTGATAAATGGTATTACAGAAATTTCCGCAGACACTGAACCAAATTGTAGCTTCTTATCCATGGTTTGCTTCACAAGTCGAAACTTTCAACTACGCTTTAGGTGTTTTTGTGGTAAATTGAGATGAATGGAAATGATTAATTCTTACTTCAGATTTCCTACATTTAGATAATCCTTTTTCACTTGATATTATATACCTTTTTCACTTTTGAATATATAAGAGACAATCGCGGAAATAAAAATATTTTTTAAATGAAGACGAAAATTAGTACCATCTATATAAATACTTGCAGCCAAAGAATATAAAATAATATAGCTCAATAGAAAAACGATAAATTGTATAATATCGTCGCCTGACAAGCAACACCGCCTATCTCAATCTTTAGAAATTTCAAAGAAAAAGAAGAAACTGAATTTTCTGAATTAGAAGGGTCTGCCTCTTGCTCACTAACGCTCGCCAACCCCTAAAAGGATTGCATGCAAATCATGCTCGCTTCCCTCGCTACAATGTGGACATTTTGCAACCTAGCAAAAATCGTTCATAGTTTAGCTTAATAGGTTTGTTGCCAATTTTCCATAATCGCTTCAACCGTCAAAAAGCCAGAGAAAGAGGGAAAAATGTTTCGGGATTAAAAATATTTTATTCTTATTTTTTATCTTGGATTTTTAGATTAAACAGATAATTTTAAAATGTTTAATTTGCTCTCACACTTTTAGAAAAAAATGTTAATCCAAATAATTAAGGTTTTTGCCATTTCGAGAGAACAATTAATTTTTCGTAAATTGAATAGTCATTTTTTAATTTTATTTTTGAATCTCTTTCTTCCCAACTTTAGTAACACATTTACGTTCGACAAGTTAAATTACATGATCCATCGCTTGCTACAGATATTGCCAAATCCTATAATTAAACAACTTTGGTATTAATATTTAATAATTTTCTAAAGTAATGACTTGCCTTTTAACTTGCTATCCACTTCCGGATCATGTAAAATTTTGATAAAAAAAACTTGTAGATAAGCGAAAAGTATTTGCTCAACCACAAGTTATTAGTGTAAAGAAAATAACAGAATCTCACAACTTTCTTCGCAGAAACTATTCATATCTGAACATTTCCACTCCATTTTTGAAAGGAAAAAACCTGAAATATCTCGATGAAGATGCCGATAAATTTCTTAATTGCCATCATGAAGAGAAATTTCTAAGAAAAAAACTGTTCTCACACTTCCAGTAATCCAAATAATCTTTCCGGGGATCCTTAATTGATCATTTCAGCCAGAGAATTCAGGATTCTAGAAAAAGCAGCTCTCTTTCACATCAAATTGCCTCGGTTTTTCTTTTCTACATTTTTGCTCGAAGTAGAATTCATTCTGTGATGGGATATTACTTTCTTTTCACCTTTGCAGATGTTCTTTTGTGATAAATGTCTATTAGGATGATTGCAAATTTTTGTAACTTTTAGCAAAAAACCAAGATTTGTGCTAAAAGTTACAAATCTTGTTTTCCTGTATACTTTCAATGCACAACTATTATTTCAATTTCAGTAGTTTCAGCGGCTATTATGATCTCAGATATTCGAAATCTCGGTGGAACGTACATTAAAAGACTGTACTGTATTTCCAACATTAGATGAAGCTCATGAAAAGCTGCATACACTGGTACAAACTATAAATTATTACGTTCAACTTTTTCGCAATTACGTAGGACTGCACGCTGAACGTTCGTAACCGAAGAACATTTCGCATATTCCAACACACAAAAACTCTTCTCCTACATTGCCGCCATCTTGTACAGTCTCCGCTGCACGCCTACCATCTAGCCAACACGCGAGCCAGAGGCGGGCCTTTAAACTTGGGGAGTGTATGTATCTTGTCATGTATCGCCCGTCTTTGTAGGTCGTATATCTCTCAATACACAGCGTTCTGAAACCCGACGAATCACATAGGCTGACATAAAATGTATAATACATTTAAATACATGTATAACATTTAAATACATGTATAACATTTAAATACATGTATACATTTAATACACGTATGACACATTTAAAATGTATAATTGTTTATCTAATCTGTACTGGAATCGGGAAATAATAAATTCGTGAGGAACTCCACTGTAACGATGCAGGAGGAATGTGTTTTTACAACACCGGAAAAGTTTTCCACTCTGACTCGAAATCAGAATTTCTCCTGTGAACTCGCAACATTTGATGAAAACACGACATGCTTACAACAAAATGTGAGTGCTGTTTTAGAAATGTCGTAAACATTTAATGTAAACTCGTGTTTACAACTCCGGCGTAAACGCGCCTTAAGATTAATATTGTATAGAAATGTGGTGTAGCACTATTAACCTACATTTAACTTTTTATACGATAACGGATAACACAAACCGACGGTTAATAAAAATTTCTGTTGTAAACACGCAAATGATGAAAGCACGAGATGTTTACAACAAAATTACTGCTGTTTCAGAAATGTTGTATACATTATATGGCAAAATTTAAAGTTTTTAAACTCTTATTTCAATTATTATTTATTTATTATTTTTTATTAACTTTTTAAAAATTTAACTTTAAAATTTAATTATTAAAATTTAAATAACATTTTTTAATTAAAATTTAAAACATTTAAATAAAATTTTAAATTTTAAATTTACAATTAAAAGTTTTAATTTTGTTCATTTAACTGAAAATTCGCACTGAAAAAGATTACTGCAAAAATGAGTTTAAAATTTCTCCATGTTCTTACGTAAATGGAAGATTCAGGAAATGTAAAGTCTTAAGATATTTCTAGAGCTGACGATAAGATATTAAATCAGCCATTTCTTGCTATATTTGAGAAATGCTTTTGAAGAAAAATTGCACAAATTTATCAAGTTTTTCAAAGCAGCATCGAGCTAATGCACTTTGCTTTTGCATCGTAAAGCTTTAATTTTCTATAATGAAGAAATTTCTTCGCTTTCTTGTCATTATTTTTTATTTCTTTTATTCAGGTTTCCTTACACTCATTTTTTCCTGCATAGAAAAAAATTTAAATGGAATTAAAAGAGATTTCTTTAATTAAATAAACTTAAAATAGAATTAATAGAAAGGGATGCTAAAATATGTAATAAAAAATTCACTGAAATATCTTCGATCTCCATTTTATTGAATGAAAGAATTTCTTTGATTCTTAATTATGCATCTTGTTAGAAAATAATTCCATTTTTTAAGTTTTTCGAATAATAAATCAGTACTACTGTGCTTATTGATTGAAAAATTCAGTTAAAACAAAAATTGTATCTTTAGGCAATACAGAATTAATACTTTCCGTAATAATCTTCTTTTTAATTCCTGGTGGAAGATCTAATTTCAGCCTATAAGGATAGTTGAAAGTTATACGGAGAATAATTTTAGATAGAAAATTAAAAAGGAAATTAACACCAGCATCGTCGGAATGTATTTTGTAAGAAAATAACACTTTCTTAGATTTTCAAATAGTAAGTCTCTACTTATTGAATGAAAAATTCAGTAACAACAAATTTTAAATCTTTAGGAAAAAAGTTATTTACAGGTTCCATAACAATTTTTTTTTCTATTCCAAGTGAAAGTTTTAATTGCAATCTGTAAAGATAAGAGAAAATAATTTTATTCTGAAAATAAAAATTTTACTGCCAAATTCGTTGGAATCGATATTTGGTTTATGTACAAAGTAAAGAAAAATTTTATCATTTAATAACTAATAAAATACAATTTTTTAGGCAAAGATCTTAATGAAATTCTTAATTTCATTGGATATTGAAAGTTTGTTAAAAAGGAGTCCTCATTTATATAACACAGTGGTTCCCAACCCATGGGCCGCAGCCCACTTGTGCGTATTAATGGGACGCGAAATTTTAGTCAAGAGTCGAAGTCAGGTTAGCTTCAAGAGTCTTCACTTGTTTCTAGCTTTATAAAACAATATATTTTTATTACTTTTACAGTAAGCTTTACTAATTACTAGCATGTAAGGACATCTAATATACAGGGCGTCCATACTTATCGTGATCCAATAGCTAATTTCTAAACCGTTAATGAAAGACGTATTGTTCCAATTGGGAAAATCCTTGCAATGAAGGGAAGAATTATATTTTGTGTTTTCTGATTCACTAAATATATTTATAAAAAAATTACGAATTCTAACCTTTTATACGATTCCCCGGTCCTATCAGTCACATTTAGTAAAATACTCTTGACACTCTAAAATTTTAACCAAAAATTGGATTTCATGATTTTTACCAATCAGCGGCCTCGTCGAGCAACTGCTGCGCATTGATTGGTCAATCGACTGCAAGACGGCTATTTAAATAGTGTAAAGTGGTCGAAGTCAGCGATATTCAAAGGTCCATAACTCGGTCAGTTTTAGTCGCAAAAGAGTGAGACTTTTTTGTTTAAAATGTTAGAGTGTCAAAAATATTTTACTAAATATGATTGATAGGACAGGGGGACTGCATAAAAAGTTAGATTTCGTAACTTTTTCAGGAATAAATTTATGCACTCAAAAACATATATTATAATTCTTCTCTTCATTTAAAGCATTTTTCCGAATGGAACTATATGTCTATCTCTGACGGTTTAGAAAATAGCTTTTGGAACACGTTAAGTGTGGCCACCTTGTATATATATATAAATAATATGTGTTTGTATTTTTTAATTGTATATTTAGTTAGTGGGCCTCAAAATATTCCAATATAAACACGACTTCCGGTACTTAGTGATCTTTCTAAAATGACAAGTATACAGCTGTCTAACAAAATCCGTTTATGAGTATCGGCGATTCTCTAAGTTAAATCTGTTTTCAAAATATATATAACTAGCTGCGTGGCCCGGCGTTGCACGGGTTTTCTGGAATAATGCGTCATGTCCTGCGGAGGGAAGAAGTGAGGTCACTTAATCAGCATCGCTTGGGATTCATATTTTTTTATTTGCCCGTGTCCAATTTATAAACACTTGAAGCAAGATACCCTACATACATGAAATCTCAAAGATAAATTTCACGGAAAAAACATTTTTGGTAAAAACTCTATTTGAACGATTTTGATTTCTCTGTTTCTTTGTATCAATTACCAAAACCCACACACAACGCCATCCACATTGCATTGCTGAGGAATCCATATTGCATTGTTGCTTCTTTCCACAATGAAACAGAAACACGCAACTAAATATTTGTTTAAACGATAAAAACGATTTGATTTGCGCTGCAACAATGAAAAGTATTGTTCTAAATTAGTTTTTAATTAAAATCTTTTTTACTAATTGAAATTTCGGAATTTAAAAGGTCGAAATGGATTCCTTGGATTATTTCCCATCTTTTGGTCTTTCCGCTTTTCTCAGGATTCAGCGGTTCGTGAGAACATAGCCGGACGTACACACATACATACAGTCGAATTTTAATATTATAGACAACTACAGAGAACGGAGTTTAACCACTTAAGAGTTTTGCCCGAACGGTATGCGGGCAGAACGAAAGGGCCCTGATTTGCCCGAACACCGCTCGGGCAGGTCATTTTTCTAAACTAATCCTCTTATTTTCCCGACCTTTCCATTTTCTTTAGTTTGCACTGTTTCTAATAAATGGCTCTAGCTGTCTAACTAATGTTGGATAGCGATTTAAGTTGAAATTAATGTTCGAAAAAATATAAAATTATACATCTGAAACATTTTGACAAGAAATTATTTTTATAAAAGTGATGTTATACTTGGCATGAAGAATTTTGAAATCAAAACAACAAAATCATATAAAAATATTCTTAATTCTTGACGAAAAGACTCGTTATTAATAAAAGCTCAAAATATTCTTCTCAGCATAGATTCTAAAAACTCCTGACGTCATTAGGATATGTCATGAGGATAACCCATTTTTTAAAAGTTCTTTTAGAGTCCATTTTGAATACAAGCTAACGAAATCTTAAATTTTGGTTTAACCAAATAACACAGAGGTTTTTAATTGTCAATGTATCTGAAATCAAAAGTTAATCATAGTTCATCTCAACTAATAATAAAGGAGAATGTGTGTGTGTGTGTATGAGTGTTGGTCCTCTACAGGGCAGAAAGCGGGACTCAAAGCTACCAAATCTGGCACAAACATACTTTGAAGGGTGGGAATGTGCACTTCGGAGCCATTTTTTGAGATTATAATTAGAATTTTAATTAATTAAAACTAAATGAAATTTTTGCGAAAGAAAAGTATTGATGTAAATAGTGCCAAAAATAGTGTTCCTAAATTTATTAAAATTATAGAAAAACTGGTGCGGAAACATGATTCATATTATTGAAAAGGTAATGTTTTGCTCTATCAGATGGTGTAAAAATTATTTCTTCTGTACTAATTACGGAAGTTATAAATTAAAAACGCCTAAATTTCTCTTAATTAAATGTGTTTAATTAAATAAAAAACTAATTAAAATTTCCAAAAGGCCTCCATGTTACACATTCCCAC
>BGPR01031878.1:0-17794 GCA_013235015.1 Araneus ventricosus | reverse complement strand
TGTCTCTCATATAGGTTTCACTTAATCTGTTTTTCCAAAACATGATGTTCTTCTTAAAGATAGGATGAGTAAAGATTTCTGCTTTTCGAGTTATTATTTGTATTTGATTCTTTTCTAAAATTTAAATGGCTAATAAAATACTTTATTGCCGTTTCGTAAGCATTTTACATGAAGTTTTTCGAATCTCTGTTTTCGAATAGAGATACATGGTGCTCCAAATACACACCGAGGTTCAAAGTGCCTCCTACGCTGTGAAATGGCCATTTCAAAGTATATTATGTTGTTTCAAAATATGCTGTGCGTTATTGCACATTATTATATGTATAATATGTTTCGAAAATCATGGCGAAGCAAGAGGCAAATGTGCAGGTGGTACTTGCATTCCGCGAAAATATCTTTACGAGTCAGATGAATTTTAATCGAACACTTAAATGTCTTGTAGCAGTATCATATTTCATCATATGTATCTCTTCATATTTTTAAGCCAGAATTAATGTAGCGATCTGAATGCAGAATTTTAGTTTATGCAAGGTGCACATGATTTCGAATAATATTAGACATTTCTGATGAAGATTTAAATATTATTAAATTAATTAAAACCAAACTGGTTTCCTAACTCTCCATTCTCGATTCCATATTATTATGATGATTTTTTTGAAAATCGAGAAGTTTCTTTTCGCAAACTGTCAACTGCCATGTTACGAAATGGTGTTTTGCAATAAAGGAAATTAAATCATCAATTGAAAATAGCGCAAATATTCTCGACTTAACCCGTTCAGGACCGTCATCACATATATGCGATCTCTCTTTCCGTTCGCTCTGGCCCGTCATCACATATATGCGATTTCAACTTGGAACGTTTTATTTGAATTTTTAAACGGCGCTAGATGGCGGTAAAGTCCGTTACAATTTTCGAATAATATTTCACGGAGTGTTGACCTTCAGTATGCACTTTCGGTTCCGGATTTTTTTTGTTGGATGAGGGCTATTTGATTATGTAAACAACTGCGCGTGTTAGGATTGCGCATTTAAGGATTGCGCAATTAAAGCGTTATGATTAAGCAATTAAAGAGCTATGATTTATTTTGCGGTGAATTTTTTTTATATTTTGATGGCACGATGAAAGGATGGAATGTTTATTGGTTAGGGGTTGGAGTAGAAATTATCGTTTGCAGTTTGGAGTTCGCTAGACAGTCTTTTGTATTTTTGGGGTAAATTATATTTTAGTTCAGTTGTTTTTTTAAATATCATGAAAATTTTATTACATTATATTCGGATATACTATCAATGATAATAAATTGTAAATTTCAGCGTATTTACTTGCAGTAATAATTTTATATGAATTTTTTAATAAAATTAGGCTTAACGGGAAAAATCGCCCGGTCCCGTGCGTACGCATCCTTCCGGAGCTCGCGGGCTTGGGGAAGCGCTTCTTTCTCCTTTCGCTGGTCCTGAACGGGTTAACGCCTATATAAGAGTGTCATTTTGCTTACGAAATAAGTCAGTAAGTATTACTTGAACAAAATTTATTTGGATCATTCACACTTACATCACTTTTCCGGACGTAGTTTATAAAGTAAGGGAAATAGAAATAAACATTAGATCTGAAGGAACGTACATTGAAAGCTCTACCACTATTTTAATTCTATTTTTTTCTATATATAATTTCTTTTATAGATTAATCGCACAACACTATTTCATTACAAATCATTCTTTAATTTATAGCTTGGTATTTTATCTCCGAGCTGGTAGACGAAAGTAAAGGCCGTCATCTTTTGTATTTTCTAGGAAATAAACGAAGTGGTACCATTTACTTCTGATTTTGAGGTTTCAGCGACATCTGTTAGCTGTATGAATGTATTCGATTTGGAAACAGGCCGAAGGAAAAATAGTAATCAGAATTATATATTTCAATTGATGGACAACTGGGAAATCGATGTTAAAATTGGAGAAAAATTTATAGCCTGTCATACATATTTATAATAACACTATTTTCAAAATCTCCAATGGAAAAACATATTTTCCTTAAAACATTTTGGAACTGCATAAAAATTTATGCTGGAATACCAAACTTCATCATTCCAGCATTTTTTGTCTTGAAATTATAAGGAAATGAAATTTTGAGTTTCTAATTTTAAAGTAAAATTTTTAATTTTGATTGATACCTTGAGAAATAATAAAACTATGGAGGTAGAATTCTTTAGGTAAAAGTATTAATTATTCTGCACATTTTACTTTAAAATAATTTTGAGTTCATGAAATATTTTATCGACATTGATGTTAAAAACTTTTTGAAAAGCAACACTTACAAATTTTAACAGTAATCGAAACATATGACCATTTCATAAGCCGATGCAAAAATTTCAGCTTATTCTTACAAGAAGTTTTGAAATGACAATAAATTTTCTGCTTTCTCTCTAATATATTATTATATTAATATAAATATTTTATCATAATATATATTAATATATTAAATATATTAAAATATATTTGTATCGCTCTATTAAATATTTTATTATTAAATATAATCATTACACCATTTTATTTAAAAAATTAAGTTTGGAAACAATTAACTAGTTTTATATAAAAAAACTTTTTATAAATTATAGTGGTGTGATATTACACTATTTCTTTTATAGGCATCAAGTTTAACCGATTGTAAAATATACCATTACTTTGAAAAGAACGTTTAAAGTTCGAAATAATTTAAAGAGCTACTACCAACATTTACAGGCAAGTAGAGAACTTCTCTATCTAAATGTGGATACGAGCCATCTTTTATTCAGAACAGAAAATGACGAATATTTTCCGATATTTCATGGCCTATTAACCAAAATTTATTTTTTGGGTATGGCACACAAAACGAACAGGAAGATCAGAGATTATTTCTTCAAGGCCAGAAAGGCTGATCCAGAGGCTTGGCTGTAAGCTAAATGACATAAGAAAGGTGCAGTTCGGGACAGCGCCGTAGATTTTACGTGAAAATGTAATATCATAAATAATAAAATCATAAAAGAAGTATTTCGTTTTAATATGTGATTTAATTAACAATCTCTTTAATGCAAAATCACAAGCAAACACAGACCCTTGCTACATGCGATAAACTTGAGATTTATCTATTCTGTAACCATTATACTACTCTGTGTAAATATTGTATAAAACAGATGGATAAATTAAATATTAATACGAAATACTTGTTTTATGATTTTATTCCGAAGTTTTAAAGAAAACAATACGGCGTGGACCTAACAGCGCCTTTCTTTTTTTTAAATTTAGAGTAGCCTTTGATGTCGCCATCTGTTCGCAGTATATAGAACTACATTTTGCGTATGTGCATTAAAACATTATTTAATACAACTGCTCATATTTCTCGTAATATTCAAATTTTAATACTATGTTTCTTTTACGTATTGTGAAGTTTTCTGTAAGTTTAGTACAATTCGAAAGAAAACCCTGCATGTTATATTCACAAAACATGCGGAGTTTGAAATTTTCAATTTAATACCGATTTTTATTTATATTCTGATAAAAACTTTTATTGTCTCACTTTGGCTCCAAGTAATACTGCTAAAGCTCTTTAAAATGACATCAGAATATCAACCTCCTACCTAAACGCTTTTCAACGCTACACTTATTTATATCCTTACATAGAGATAATTCATAACAATCACGCGCATGTGCCTACACTGGTACGATGACGTCACAGGCAAAACAAATACCATGCGACCAACTCTTACAGATATGATCTATCCGTTGTGGGGTCAACCATTCTTTTCGCATTATCAGTCTCGTAGTTATTAGCGATTAAAATAAGAAGGTATTTTGTCACACAAGAAAGTTCAACCGACTATCACTGTAACGAGCGGAAAGACGTTTTCACGTCAAAATGTCTTTAGCGCAAATGAAAGATGAGATACAGTTGCCATGTGTTAGTCGAACGATTAGAAAAGCACTGCACATGAAACCTATTACTGTGTAGAAGAAGTTGAAAGGACCATCTCCATTTTCCATAAGGCATATTGATTGATATAAATTTTGCCCGGGAACATTTAACGGCTGACACCAACCAGAATGATATTGTCTTTTTGGACGAAAAATGTTTTATTTAAATTTTTTATGTAGTATGGGAGCCTAGGTCCCGTGTGTGGTGAAGTGTGAAGTTTCGTAGACAGGTGAGGGCATAGTTTTGCTATTGTAGTAATTTATTGGACAAGACGAACACAAGGGACGAACATAAAAGAAAGGAGATAAAGTAAAAGAATTAAGCGGGCGGTCACTGCAAGTTTGCATCAAATTAAAATAGTCAATCATCACGGCAGTTCAGGCATCGCCTTCCATCGTTCCATCGCACACAGTGTTTTTTTCGCAAAGGCTAGATCAGTTCTGTCGCTAGCAAGAGAAAAGATCCGTCGCGTCACGTGACGTGTGCTCGTAGAGCGTTGCCAATCGTTGCTTCTAAAGTACGGCTCCAGACGGCATTCTTGACGGTGTGTGGGCGTAATACGACATTTTAACGATATGGATTTAAATTTTACTGGTGTGATATGAGTAAAGAATACGAAAAACTGCATTTCAAAAAATTATGATTTACATATTTCTTGTCTTATATCATGCATTTTTGCAACTTTATACTTTTTTCCAGGACTGTATACAGATGGAAAACAGATGATCGGGGGCTACAAAATTTTGTCGTGGCGATGAGCAGTAATCTCTCTATATAAAAAGTTAAAGAGTGTCACAGAAAAGATGTTAATTTCTCTTTTACCGATGACAATGATCGGTTTTTCTACAAAACAAAACCGGTAGCCATGTTAGGTTTGACTTCATAGGCATACCCTGCTACTATATTCGTTCTGGTGTAAAACAACTTTTTCTCTAAAAAATGAGTTTAAAATATACAGTTCATAAAATTTCTTATAATATAATGGAACTTTGGATGAAATTATCCTAAAGGTATCAGTTAGAAATGAATCAGATTGGCTTAGGCGATCCATAGAACGTTCAGATCAACGTCAAAATAGTTTAAGTCAGCGAAGAGAAAATCGAGTAAAATTCACAAATTGAAGTGAGCGTCCTGGAGCTTACTATTGTATACATCGTAAATTGGGTGCCATTCCATTATACGCACACCACGTTGCTAATTTTTTTGTTTTGGCTAATTTTCTTGGAGCGCTGAATCGCCGGATTGACTCAATTTCTTTAATGACGATAGTTGACGCGGGCTGTATTTTTGGCGAACTGAAGCATCAGAAGCCAGAATGAGGTGATCTGGCCAAAATGGCATGGTGTACTTATAACGTAGAGCAGATTCTCTGTGCGGGATTCGATAGTTTTTAATATTATAATAGCTCTGAGCGTAGCCCTACAATTGTCATTGTGATTCCAAAAGCATAGATATGATTTCTTGAATAAAAGAATTGTTGTGTAATTTTGATGGATAGTTCGCACGTTCTTTACATAAATAACATTACTAATAACGATACGAAAACTCCAGAAACGACTACGCCTAAGCTTTTCCATAACGAAATATAACGTATAAAAGTACCCGTATGTTTTATGCTCTGAAAAGGCTTTAGGTGAAGTAAAAAGTGAAACTGTCATACTTCGTTTGTTTCAGCTCCAGTGTCCTGCCTTTACTAATGTGAGGTATCGAATAAGAGTTTTAAGTCATAGTTCTTATGACAGTTGTTGAATTTAATTCAATTAGAAATTCATTTAAACGCAATCCAGGAAAAAATAAATATTTATCACTTTTAAAAGAGCATTTTGAGACATAATAATTTGGAATTTTATCCTATTTTGTGCCTTAAGCTAATGAGTAAGGAAAATAATGTTCCTTGGTGCCAATTTTTTGCTGGGTACCCAGGCTTTCTCTCTTTCGCAAGCTGTTGGGTTGTGACCCCTGAATTATAACAGTAGAATAACCTTGTCTGGTATACGTACAGTCGCGGAAAAAAAATAGCCACTCAGCATTATTTTGCGGTCCTTCATCGTGTATGAAACAAAATGTACCAATTTTAAGGAAATAAGGTCTAGTAAAAGGTTTCATGTTTAAAATTTCCATAAGGGGTCATATACATATTTATAATAGAATTCACTTCAAACTTTCTAATGGAAACTCATATATTTCTTAAGAAATTTCGAAACTACATGAGAATTTATGCTGGAATACCAAGTTTTATCATCCCAGCATTTTTTGTTAAAAAATTATAAGCAAATGAAATTATGAGTTTCTAATGTTAAAGTAAAATTTTGAATTTTTATTGATATCTTTAGAAATATTATAACTATTGACTTAGAATTTTTTAAATGTATTATTATGAAATATTCTGCACATTTTACACTTTCACCTTTTATTTTAAAATAATTTTGAGCACATGAAATTATTTATCAAAATTAATATTAAAACATTTTTGAATAACAAGACTTATAAATTTCATCATTAATCGAAGCATATGGGCATTTGATAAGCATATGCAAAATTTCAGCATATTCGTAAGAGAAGTTTTGATGTTATATTAAGTTTTCTATTTTCCCTGTAAGACGATGCTCTAAAGGGTGCGTCATATATGTCGAAACCGCTTTTTATTAACAAATATAATCATTACACTACTTTATTTCATAAAATTTAACTATGTAAACATTTAACTATTTATATATATAAATTAATCCCGCGACTAGTTATAACGGAAACGCCTTCTCTTCCTTCATTCCCACCTCCGATCCAGACGGAACCTTTCACAAACTCGTGCAATTATGAGGAACCCAGGTGCCTCATGTTCCTATGTTTCAGCCGATTAGAGGCATCCGCAGCAGGCTCCGCTCCAGATCTCTCGTCTCGTCTTTATAAATTAAATTGGAGTAATATTATACTTTTTATTTTTCACGCATAAGTTTTTACGGATTGTAAAATGTAGATCATTGCTTTGAAAATAACATTTAAAGTGCAAAATATTTTAAAATGCCACTAACGACATTTAAACTCAAGCATAGAACTTATCTATCCACATGTGGTGACTACACCTTTTCTATTTAGAACTCAAAATGTCAAATATCTTCCAATCTTTTATTGATATATTAACCAAAATTAATATCTTGGTGTATTTTGTCATGAGAAATCTATTTATGACATCAGAAAAGGGTGTTGACATTGAAAATTTTGCAGTTAGTGCAATTTTAAATATTTAGATGACCCCTTATGAAATTCTTAACCATAGAATCTTTTAGTATACGTTACTTCCTGAAGATCTGTACCTTTCTTTTTAATCCCCATTGAACGATCGCAGAATATTGCTGGGTGACTCATTTTTTCCCCCGCGACTCTACGGCAACCGAAAAGAAAAATACCCACTTCATAAAGCTGAACTTTCACTAGGGCAGTGGTGCGAAAACATTTTTCATTTCCGACCCTCACTTTGTGTAAAATGTTTGGAAGGAAAGTCTTATATTTTTCTTTTGTGAAATAAATGTCATTGAATTTAGCGACCCACAGTTTCTGCACCACTGCTCGTGGGGTTTGCTCCAGTCCGTTGTGAGCGCATCGCTCGTCATCTTTCCAAATTTCAGCCCATCTGTCTAAGTGGGTCATTCACGGAGGCTCCATGCAAACCTCACATCCAGTCTCTTGAATCAGCCAGGGCTACTGTGCTTATCACTCATTCCCGCTTTCAAACCTTTACCGCCCGCCCCCACTTTCCCGAGAAGGCTTCACTCCCCTATTTTATGGTTTTCGCATTTGTGATAAAGCATCGCTACTAGAGATGGCGGTTATTGAATAAACAACCGATTTTCGGTTATACCGGTTTATTTCACCTCCGATTTAACTTGGCGGTTATAACCGCCAAAATAACCGTTAATTTAAATAACCGGCATTCGTTTTTTTTAAATAAAAAACAACCTTCTATCAATTTTATATAGATTATTTTATCTATTATTGTCTATTACAAAAATCTATTATTTATTCAAATAGATTTTTCAATGGAAATCAACTCATTGGGCAATACATGTCGTCCAATATATTCATAATAACTTTTTCAGTAACGTGGCGAGGATGTGAGAATGAATCACGGAACGTTAGAAAATTCTATAATATTATCATAAAATATTGAGTTTATTTTATTTATTTATTACCCACGCCGATTCAATTTTATCATTTTAATGATAAAAGAATTATAGCTTGGAAATTATTATAACAGATAACAACAAATATTTGGAATATAAGAGGCAAAGTATCGATATCTTTCGGGGTTATTTTTAATTCCATGTCATATTATTAAGCAATAAAAATATAAAAATTGACAAGGTATATTGCATTGACACTCAGTATTTTTCCACGAAGAATGAGGAGTGTAAATGTCTACTGCAATTGCATGAAAAAAATCTTCAGTACATTATTTATTAAAGCGAAAATAAATGTTTCCAATTTATTTATTCATGCAAATTGTCTTTCATAAATGTCAGAAACTCTTATTAAATCTGCCTGTTCTTATGAAGAGGATCATCGTATACAAAGGTACACAACATGGCACCGACTTCGGAATTTTCCATTTGAAAATGCGGGAATCTTAGTGGTTTGTTCTCTCAGTTACGGTATGGGGGCGCAGGTTAAATTGGGGAGTGAGACCTCTGATACTTCTTCTCTGTGGGAGATATAACAACTTCAATTTTAACTTTCCTTTACCAGCTCGGACATAAAAGACCAAGCTTTAAAATAAAGAAAATTTGATAAATTATGTGAATTTGCTTGTAACAAGAAAAACAATTATATATAGAAAAAGATTGAATGAAAATAATGGTAAAGCACAGTATCAAATTTTCATTAAAAAATTTTAACAGTTTAAATATTCAGAAATGTCAGAATGGAAAATCTTTGTATTAACTCTTGATAACTTTCCTGAATAATTAAGAAATATAAATATATTTAATTTAATTTATTTATTCTTCCCAGACAGATATTTTATGCAAATAATTTTTAGCAAGATATCTTCTAGGCGATTCGAAGCTGGATTTTAGAAATTTTAATTTGATTTTCATTTTATAGCGATAAAATATCTGCATTCTCGTACTGTTATACTGCAAACATTATTTTATATATTTGAGTTTGACATATCATTTCTTTCTGAAATGATCACTCATTTTTCTCAACATTCAAAGCAATCTATTTAAATCTTGGTGGTAATTGAAGAAACCTATATCTGCGATAACTTTTAAACCAATATTTTTATTCATAAGCACAAAATAAAACTTTTTAATTTTCTGCACAGTACTATATTAAATAACGTTTACTGGACTTACAGTGACTGCTCTTCAACTCAGAAACAAAAAGAAATTTCTCAAAGGTTGATATGCAGCCAATACCCTCAAAACTGTTAATGTCCTTCTTTCGGTTTCATTTATTTTGTTTTCCCAAATCATGAATGTATTTCGTAGAAGAGCAATTTTGAGATAAATTCTGCTCTTTGAGTTATTAATTCTATTCATTCCTTTATCTGCCATTTAAAAGGCTTGTAAAAACTTTTATGGTCCATTGGCAAACATTTTACAATGAAGTAGGTTGAATTTCTGTTTTCGAATAACCACACATGCTACTCCAAATACACATTTTAATGACAATTTATGAATGCGAAATTTGATAGCGAAGAAACTGTGCTTTCAAATGACTATTTCTAGGTACGCTGTGTTGTACATACTGCTACGCGTAAAATTCGTTTTAAAAATCATTGAGAAGCAGGATACAAATATGCAAGTGGAATTTACACCGTGTTATGAAAACTTAAATAGTCAGACGGTTTGAAATTGAACTCTTAAATGTTATTATACCTTTATTAACTCGTTATTTTATCTGAGAGATTGAATTCACTCAGATAATTCAAATTCATATATTTCTGATTCTCCATTTAGGATTCCATGTGAACATGATAACTTTTGACAACTTAGTGTTATATTTTTTATTAAATTATCCCGCTACAAAACGGTGAAAATTACAATAACATTCATGAATTGAAAAGAAAGCTATTATTCAAGTATTAACGCTGGTATTATGCTGATTTGAGACTTATAATTTTCTTCCGAAATAATTTTCTAAGTATTGCTTGAACAGATTTATCTTAGAATGATTCATACACTTTTTAAAATTCTGAAAATAGTTTAGATAACAACAAACTTTGCATGTGTATAAACGCGTTTATAAAACTATTGCCACTATTTTAACATGAACATTTTCTAAATAAAGTTTTATTTTCGAAAGAAAGCTATCAATAATTTGTTTTTAATACTTTCTGAGCTGGTATTGGTAAACATGAATTATTGTTGTCATTAGATACTACCTTACATACCGTTCGGTTAGTGTCTGAAAGTGGTATATAGAATATTGTGTTTTGTTATAAAATAAAACTTTCTTTAAGAGGATTTCTGCTTTTTGAGTCATGATTTCTATTCATTCCTTTTTCTGCCATTGAAAAGGCTTGTGAAATATTTTATTGTCCATTGGCAAACATTTTGCAATGAAGTATGTTGAATTTCTGTTTTCGAAATCTCTGTTTTGGTTTTAAATTGAACACTTAAATTTTACTATACCTTTCTTAACTCGTGATTTTATTGGAGTGACTGAATGCGGAAATATAGTTTATGAGAGATGCATATCATTTCGAATGATACTCAGACATTTCAGATTCAAATATTTCTGATTCCCCATTTCGGATTCCACGTGACCAAGATAAATTAATTAATTAAATTTTCACGCTACAAAACGGTGAAAATTACAATTTCGTCAATATTTATCAATTGAATAGAAAGCTATTATTATAGTGTTATCGCTGGTATTATGCTTACTTGAGACTCATAATTTTCTTCCGAATTAATTTAATAAGTATTGCTTGAACAGATTTACTTTAGAATCATTCACACACGTTATCATTTCCTGAAAATAGTTTAGATAAAAACAAAATTTACATGTGCATAAACGCGTTTATAAAACAATCATACAATCATAATCATGACCTTTATCAAAAGGGGAAAGAAACAAGCATGCGACAATTCGGCCGTTTATCTGGCAGTTTGCATGACCGGCCGGTAAAGCCGTTGTGGCAGTCAGCATACGTGACTGAAAGATATGAGAAATAATGATATTAGTTTGAATTTCATTACAAAAATGTTACTTTTAAAAAATTACAACGTTATTACAAATTATTTTTTAAAAAAATTATTGAAATTAAAGAAAACATTGCACGGGAATAAAATTGATATCATTGAGAAGCTTCTTTTTTATTTTTTAAGAGGTGTAAAAATGTCTCTTGGGCGATAATATGCGCCGATATAACATTTTGAATCATTTTTAATGAATGAAAATTTTGTTTAACCCTTTTTTAGTGAGAACTTACTTCCAGAGAAGCAACTACGGTCTGCCCTGCAAAGCGTCTATTTAGTAACACATTATTCAATTTACGGAAATAATGAAATATTGTCGTGAAAATAATCCGTTCTGAAATTTTTAGGTACAAAATCTTTTAGTAGATGTTATTTGCATTAGAATGATACTTTTAATTTCCATGTACGAAGACAGCTTAAATTATTTCCCACTTTAAATGTTCTTTTCAAAGTGATGATATACATTTCACAATCGGTAAATTTGATTCGCATAGAACGAGATAGTGTAATATCACACACTTATAATTTATAAAACTTCAATTTATATATAAAGATAGTTAAATATATTTATATATTTACTTTTTAAAATAAATTGGTGATATGATTACATATAATAATGCAAATTTTTCGGAATATATGATGCCCCCTTAAGTGCATCGTTTTACAGCGAAAATAGACAATTTAATATAACTTCAAAACTTATCTTACGAATATGCTGAAAGTTTTCATAGGCTTTTCAAATTGCCATTTGCTTCGATTAGTGTTAAAATTTAGAAGTGTTGCCATTCAAAAATTTTTAACATCACTTTTGATAAAATATTTAATATGATCAAAATTATTTTAAAATAAAAAGTAAAAATGTAAAACGTGCAGAATAATTCATATACTACATAAAAAAATTCTAGGTCAATAGTTAGATTATTTCTAAAGATATCAATAAAAAGTCAAAATTTTACTTTAACATTAGAAACTCAAAATTTTATTTCCTTATAATTTCGAAACAAATAATGCTGGGATGATGAAATTTGGTATTCCAGCATAAATTTTTATGCAGTTTTGAAATGGTTTAAGAAAAATATGACTTTCCATTGGAGATTTTGAAAATAGTGCTATTATAAATATGCATGACCCGTTATAAAAATTTTAAAAGTGAAACCTTCTACTAGACCTTATTTCCTGATAATTGGTACATTTTGCTTTAATGCACGAAGAACGACGGCAAAATAATACGGGGGGCTTCCTTTATTCCCGCTATAGTACAGCGCCGAATCGCATAATTTTGAGAACTTTTCTAATTTAGTCATGAATTGGAAGTACCTAAAATTTAATCTAAAGTTATTAACCTATGATCATAGATTGCTTAAAAATCGTTTGAAGGCTCGATAAAAAATAATTAATGCTAAAAATAAAAGAAGAAATGACAATGTCAGATTCCTAAAAAACTAATAATATATAGGCTGGTTATTTACTTTTATCATCACGTTTATTTATCCATTTATTGTATATATTGTTAATCTAACGATGAACTTTTGTTAACCCTAATAGTCTGTTGTCTGTCTCTCAAAAGATGCTTTCCTAACTTTCAAATACGTTTGTAGATGGCAGCCCAAAGATATTCTGAGCAAGAAAGTAATTTTTACATTAAAAATGTATGTATGCGACTAGTTGGTAATATTACATGTTGGAAATATTTAACATATGCATTGCAAATTTGAATAAACTATTTACATTTAAGAATTGAAAAACATACAGAAAATTATTATAAAAATATGCTCTCTTTTTTGGCGAGAAAGAACAGAAAAATCTTACGAGAGAGGGCAGAAAATCAAAAGAAACGAAGCAGAACTAAGAAGAAAAGTGGCACCAAAAAAAAAGAAATAAATAACCTGAAAACTGAATGGAGTGAATTTAACTGATATCGCGAAAACAATGTGCCAAATGATTTACCAAAATGAAAACTAAAATATAATTATAATAATTTCAGATTTTCATTTGCAATTACCAAAAGTATTGTTAATATAAGTTGTTTTAAAAAGTTTGATGGGAAGAAAAATAAGGATCTTAAGTATATATCTTCGACTCTGTCTATTTTTAGTGATTAATGCATATAATAGAGAAAAGGAAACTAAAATCACTCATTAACTTAATTTTTCTTTTATAAGTTTTTAAAATAATTTAAATTAGAAGAACTTAAATTTTCAACATAATATCAATCTGTGTTTGTTATCCTTTTCTGATTTACAAAAAAATGTATAATTAACAACAGCATTTTTTTATTCATACTTCCACAGATTAATTTTAAAAAAATGTCCCTCCCTATCTTTAGCTTGATAAATTTTGTGAAATGTGAACGCTAATTTACGAAAATGTAAATTGAAAGAAAGAAATGGAGGCAGAAAATGTAAATAGATGAGAATTTCTACACCCAGTTGAGATCCGATAATAATATTAAGACTATAAAAATTTTGTATTTTTATGTATTGTATTTTCCATTTGCAATAAACTCGAATAAAGAATTTTCCAAACTACAATTCTATAAGGCGAGACTTGACGAGCATTTTTTCCTACTCGTGATGTCATCTATATGCGATTTGGTTGTGAAAACAACGGAAATATAGTAGATTTCAATTAGAAAAACCTTTTGCTAGGGCTGCCATCTATTAATCATTTCTGAAAGTCTAAATGACAACGTCTAAATGAATTCGAAAAACAATTTACAAAAAATCAGATTTGTTCAACAAATTACAATATTTGCAATAATTTTTTTATATATATTTTCGAAATTCAATCATCTAATTTTCCAAAATATTTAGATATTTCCTACTCCGAATTCCATTATTTCCAAAGAGTAAAAAAGTGAATATGGTGTCTGCCTTTTTTTACACAAACTTGCCAGTGATCAGCGTATAATACTTCTTCTACATGATGCTTACAACGTTATCACTGGAAGTAGCAGTTCTATCACTTTGAACAGATAGATCTGCTATTCCACCAATTATTTTTTTCCTATTTATATGAATAATTAAGTTAAATTTGTTAAGGAAATGACATAAAAATTTTTCTCCAATTTTAACTTCGATTCCCCTGTTGTCCCATACCTAAAATGTATTATTCTGATTATTGTTTTTCCTTCCACCTGCTTCCAATTGAATACATTCATACAGACAACAGATGGCTCTGAAACCTCAAAATCAGATTTAATTGGTGCCACTTCTTTTAATTCCTACTACACTCAAAAGACAACGACTTTTACTTTCGATTACCAGCCCGCACATAAAGTCCTAGCTTTAAATTAAAGAAATGCCGTAAATACCCAGACTATCTGCTTTGTTTAGAAATGAAATGATATATAGAAAAAGATTGAATTAAAATGGTGGTAGAGTTTTCAAAGCGCGTTTGTTGACATCTTATGTTTTTTTTCTATTTCTTTTAATTTATAAACTATGCCTGGAAAATGCATAAACTATACCTGGCCTAATGTAAGTGTAAATGATTCCAAAGAAGTTTGGTTCTTTCTTATTTAACAATAAAATCAACTTTCTTGAGACAAGTTGCGATAATTAAAACGGATCAAAATACTTTTGCATTCTAAATAATCAGAAAAAAATAATTTCATTTATACCAAAGAGTATGAAAAGCTTTATTTTAATCTGGAAATTCTCTACATTATTAATAAAAATTTACAAGAAATATCTTCTTAAAATGGAATTTAAATTTGCAGAAATGAGATGTTATACATATGTACTCATTTATTTATGATCTATACAAACTTATAGCAGAAAATAAATTGATGTAACATTGTAATATGTGCAATAATTATTGAAACATTAACTAGACTATAGAGATTCTTAATCAGCTCTTTCATTTAATTGGGTTTCACAATAGATCATCTTTAACTTAGAGGCTTTGTATAGGATATAACTAAGATACTTAATACACATCTCAAAATTACTTTAACTTTCAGAACAAATAACAATTTTCATACTGTAAAATTCCTTATCACATAGCAACTGTAGTTATGAATGTATTATTAAAAACATAATTTATAATATACAGCGGTATTTCTATTAACATAGAAGCTCAAATCTAATCTCAAATTTACTGATAAAAGAATTATAGCTCGTGACAGTTATTATAACAGTTAATAATAAATATTTTGACAGTAATGGTAAAAGAAGGGTTTCTTTTAAAGGTATTTTTATTCCCAGGCCATATTATTAAGCAATAAATCTATAAAAATCCAGGAATACATTTTCCCTATATTTAACAGGAACAAAAATACAAACACAGGATATTTTTTCTTATATTACCATACTGCGTCAACAATATTATTCAATTAGAATGAGCACTTTAAGTCAACGGAAAGTGCTCGATAAAAACTAAACTTCATTATTTTATTTATAAAAGTTAAACTAAAATTTAAAAATTTTTGATTAAAATAAATCTGCTTTGATATAAGTTAGGAAACACGATTTAAATTTACCTGTTCTTATGAAGATCGACCTACATCGAACATAACAATATGGCGGCAACCTTGGTGTTCCGTTTGAAACGGCGGGATTGATTTAAAGTGACTAGTTCTCTTGGATTTCCCGGATTCATATTCTCAGTTATATAATGTCATATCTACAGACAACAGTAATTTATGTTTGCCGATACAAGCTCAGAAAGTAACACGAACTGTCTCTTTGGGAAATAATTATTTATATAGAAAATATCGGTGTTAAAATAATTGTAATAGATTTATAAACCCGTTTATGCACTAGGGTGGATCGAAAATTTTTTTTTCAGAATTTCAAAACCTACCTATGCGGAAAAGATGTTCTATAGTATGGATATTAAGAGAAAAATAATAAAAAAAATTAAATTCAAAATTTAATACTGCCGCAAGGAGGTTGAATTTTTGAAAAAAATGGAAAAGTACTGCATTTTGATTATACGATTAAAAAATATATTATTATTAATCAAAACCCACTTATGCGGAAAAGATGTTCTATGGTATGGAGATTAAGAAAAAAATGATAAACAAATTTAAATTCTAAATTTAATTCTACCGAAAGGGGGTTGAATTTTCAAAAAAATGGAAAAATACTTAATTTTGATTATTGATTATACGATTTTAGTTTCGAAATAATTATTTTTTTGCAATATAAATAACCAAAAATGATGATTAATGAGTAGTTAGTACTAAGTAGTGAGTAGTATAATGTACATTGCAACATTTTATGACTCAGCTCCCCCTCCCCACACCGTCAAATCAGTCCGGTTAAACAACTAGAGCAGTAGGCAACCCCGTCTTTTTTTGTCTCCTGCTTTATCCTTGGTAAAAGAACCTGGTTCTGAGTACATCGGCCACGTGTCTGTAAATTTCGGGAGAGCGCAAATCATTGGAAATAATATATAGTTTTTTTGTCATGCGTTGACAATGATATAGATGTAACAAATTTGGTTGCGGAACATCTGTCTACACAGGTGTCAAAGGATGTATTTATTATACGTAACATGGAACTGATCCTGAATCGTCCACTACAATGGCTTGTGTGCCAGTTACACGCCAACGAGCTTCCACTACGACATCTTTTCGCGCACGTGGATAGAACCACAACTGGGCCCAGAAGCCTGACTGGCGAAATAAGAAAATCGTTGGTCGGATGCGAGAAGCTACCTGTAGTTTCATCCACGCCTATAGAAAACACGCTATGTGAAGTGACTAACAAGGAGTGACTAACAATGGAAGAAGTGACTAACAATGGAAATTTGTGAAGTCATAAACTGCTGACATTGCAGAGAAAGTCTGTCGAAGATGAATCCTGGAAAAATATTGCTTTAGAAGTCATCGCAGATATAGGTTTCTTCAGTTACCATTAAGAAGCCTTAGTGATCATTTCAGAGACAAGTGATATATCAAATTCAAATATATAAAATAGCGTTTACAGTATAATAGTAGGCGAATAAAGATATTTCATCGCTTTAAAATAAAACGAAATTAAAATTTCTAAAATCCAGTTTGGAATCTTCTAAACGAAATCGTGCTAAAATTTTTTTGCATATAAATTTTGTCAGGTAAGAATAAATAAATTAAAATGAATTTAAATTTCCTTATTATTCCGAAACGTTTATCAAAAGTCAATACAAAGACTTTCCTTTCTAACATTTCTAAACTGTTGTAGTTTCTCAATAAAATTTAATACTTTGCTCTACAACTATTTTAATTCAAATGTTCTTTATATATAATTTTTTCCATTTCACATGTTACACATTTTTTAATTCCTCAATAATTCTTTAATTTGCAGCTTGGTTTTTTCTGTCCGAGCTGATAAAAAAAGCTAAAATTAAAATCGTTATATCTTCTACAGAGATGGTGAATGAGAGGTCTCAATCCCCAATTTGATCTGCGCCCCCACACGTTAACTAAGAGAACTAGCTACTTCGATTCCTGATTTTTCAAATTGAAAATTCCGAAGTCGGCGCCATGTTGTGTACTTTTGTATACGATGATCCTCATCATGAGAACAGGTAGGTTTAATAAGTGTTTCTGACTTTCATGAAAGAAAATTTGCACGAATAAATAAATTGGAAACATTTATTTTCACTTTAATAATTAAAGTACTGAAGTTTTGTTTTTCTCGTGCAATTGCAGTAGAATTTT
>BGPR01031877.1:0-17795 GCA_013235015.1 Araneus ventricosus | reverse complement strand
TTTCTCACACTCCTCTCACAGACACTCTTTCTCATCTTGCCGCCGCGTGACACCTGGGGAGGAAGAGAAAAACGGTGAGAAAGAAATCTCGGGTCTGGATACATATAAGGACTTTTCTTTCCGAGACAGTCTCCCAGGCTGCCATTAGTAGGAAAAATGTTCAAGGAAAATTTCTGGTCCTGACGCTGGTGGAGGTTAAAATTATGAAATTCTGAGCCTCTATTAGGTAGTTCAATTTAGTCTCTGAAGACTGGAAGTATTTTAAGTAAAAATATGAGAGTATCAAAATATATTGTTAAACTTGATTAATAAGACTGCTATAATGTATAAAAATTTTGATTTCCTGTAATGTACTGAAACATACTATGGGATTGTAATTACAAATAAAATATAATTATTTATGCCATTTGAAGCATTTTCCTCAAATCGAAATATAAGTGAAATTATACAAATCTATAACGGCATAGAAATTCATTATTTGAACCAAAGTGTTTAGAGGGAAAACCTGTATATTGTTACAAGGGAGAGAAAGAAAAAAACAAATAAAAAATGTATACCATTTCAGTAAGATAAATCTTAAGTCAATAGGCTGGAAATCAATTAACTCATACATAATAGCAGTTAAATATCTAGTTAGCATCGCCACCTGATCTTCCTTGTGATCTTAATCTGGCAACAGGTCAATCTGACAGAAGAACATGGTGCGGTCAGTGTTGAATATTTTAAGGGCGATTTCTCGTCAAATCGGTGTTTATGGCTAATCGAAAAAAAAACTGCTTACGAGTTTTGGATACAGTCTGTCGTGATGTCGACGGAATTCACATGAGGGACCGCAACACGTTCTAAGCCTTACCTGACCTTCTTCCGTCGAGAAACCGTAGTCTGACGAAACTGAGTAACTGGAAAGCTGAAGCCTGTGGCCCATCCAAAGTAGCATCGGCCCTTATATGTGTGCTATCGCGACTAGTAAAGTGCTTAACATTGCGTCAGGTAAAAAAGCCGAACCCAATAACTACTAAATAAAGCCATACTTCAATCGTTAATTAGAATTAATGGCATTGAAGTTTATAATAATTGTATAATCTTTATGTGTTTTGCTCTAATGCCACCTGACGGGGGGTTCTGTATTATTTTTTATGCTGCAAAGAAAACCTAATAATCTTGCAGGCTGAAATGTTTCATTCCAAGCATCCTGTTTTTGCTAAATCCGTTTATTTATTTTATGGTTCATTAATATGGTGTATTTTATTCACCCTGCATTTAGATATTCAAAAATTAAGTATTTTAAATAGTTTACAGACGAGACACTGGTTCTAGTGAAGTGAGGATATCAACGTGTAGTGAAAAATGATAGATTTGAAATATATAAAAATCTACTACTTTAAAACTGTTGACATTCTCTTTAAATAAAACTTGATTTGAAAAGCATATAAAAATGTTTTCACTTTTTATATTGCAGGAATTTCTATATAAGATTTCAAAAATTTGTTTAGGAAAGCCAGAAATGTTAAATTAATTGTTCTTTTTCTATATATAATAATTTTATTCTGGGCTGGTAGATGAAAATTTATACACAGTTTTTGCATTGCATGTGGATTGAAGGCGTGTCTTTATAATATAAAAGAGACTATAAGATCTATGATTGAATTGTTAGTAGTGCTCGATACAGCAGAGGAATAAGAAATACTGGAAATGCAAAGAAAATATTGTTTACTTGTCTCTACCTCTTCTCTCCATACACGGAATGGAGCAAGTTCTGCAGTTGAACTCAGCACAGTACTACATCATCAATACTTGAAATTAATTCATCTTCATGGGTATGAGCTAAGCATTAAACAACCTTTTCGCTGTCGCCATTTCTGCATGTTCGACAAAATGTATCACTGTTATGACAAGTGAAGCAGCATTATTTTTACTTGTTTTAATTAAGAATGAGGACTTTCACTATCTAACGAGAAATCACATTTCCATCTGATAAACGACAGTAGCGCCCCTTGTCTCGTGAAAAATTTGAATTAATACTTGCCTCTGCCCATTCTCGAACGAAACCAATCGCGATATTGCATGTACGCTATGGCCAATGGAAAGTTTTATTGCTGTATATTCCTGATATTTTATTTCATCCGAGTTATTATAATAGAGAATTCATGACGATATTAATAGGGAATAAATCGGGATGACTTCTGCTATGTACCTTTATTCAAGATCCCTCGAGATAAGAATGAGAGTGTTTTAAAATAAGTTTTTCAAAATATTTATCGTGCCATGATTTAAATCTACTCATGTAGGGGACTCTAGATATTTTGCAACTATTTCGGTCTTTATATATTCTAAAAATGTAGTTTCAAGTTTTATCGGTGGGTGTAATAGCTGTTCTTAATTTAAGATGTTTCCTATGGAATAATCTTGACAAAATGATGCACTATTCTTTAAGGCCTTTTATTTTCCCTACCTTGCATATCGATTTGAAGTTGATATGACATATTACAAAATAATTTTTTAAGATATTAATATATATTCTTGCATTACTATCAAAAATCATAAACTTATTTATTATACTCTCATTTATTTTGAACTGCTATCACTCTTAGGAATGAACATTTCTTTTAAAAATTTGAAAATCCCAGGAATGTACCAGAGAAAATAATTCAGAGTTACCTTTCACCCATATTTCGAAATTGAGGAAAACAATATATAGCAGTAATAGTATCTTTGTTGTGTATATCCGCTATAAAACCAAATAAAGTAATGGATTGTTATTGATAAAAACATATATATCTGTACTGAAAATGTTTAGTACCTTATATATCATTTAATTCCTTTCTTTTAAAAAAGATTCTTAGATATTCTCTATTGAATCTCAATTGATTCACCAACAATTCCTCTTTGGATGCTTTGATAAAATTTCATGCAATAGAGATCAAAACTATTCTCTGGTATTTAGTATGTATTGCTAAAACTTCCAACATGTAATTTTAGTTTTATCTCTATCCGTCTTATAATATTAAAATCCAAACCATGCCTTGCAGCCCTAATCATATTCTACAAACATAGACAATGATTCTTCTAATTTATTACTAATATAGGAATAATTTTCATTGATATTGCAAATATTTCATTCCCTTTATGAGATACTGCAGAATTTGGTCTCCAAATGGAAGATTTTTTTCCTTCCGTAATGTCTCGCAGAACAAAGGATGTCCTACCAAATAGTTCGTTTTCAACCAAATTAATTTTGAAAATTCCAAGAATATAAATGCCTACAAACTTTATGTGATGGGAGGGGCAATGTGGTATAAATCAGATTGTGACGAAAAAACATGCAGTTAAACATCACTACTATACTTTTTTTTGGTGGATTCCGTACTGGCATGCTGCAGATCCGCTGGCTTGGTATCGGCCTGTTGCACCTTAAATCAAAATGTCTGGGATAAAACAATCTTCCGCTTGTGTGGTCTGAAAATTGGATAGGAGGATAGATAAGGTGTCATCTTCTTATTTGACCATCTATTGATTACTCGGAATTGGCTTGGCTCTTGTTTTAGTTTGATGCATCCTCTAATAAATGGATGCAAAAATTTACTATTCAAACTTCTCCAGTGATCTATCTGAAAAAAGGCAACAGCACATCAGTTATTATTGTCCTGGTTTTGTCTTTAGGATAAGAAAATTTATTTTAGCAATATGCTTTAATCTATTTTGAAGATACATCTCATGGAAAAAATAGATCCAATTTATCATTATTCTGCAATCATAATAGGGTATTACAAAAAAGGTACCGATCTTCAGAAAATACCGTGTACTAAAATATTTTATGGATAAATAATTCTAAATATTTAAAATTGCACAAATTTCAAAAAATTTAATAGAGACACCATTCATGTGATGCCACATTAGATTTCTCTCATGAAAAAATGCCCAAGAAAGGAGACTTTGCTAAAATGCTATGAATATAATCTTAGTCATATTAGATATTTTGTTTCCTAAATAGAAAAAGGGTTCGTCTCACATCTAGATAGAGTAGTGTTCCTGCATGCGTTTAAATGTTTATAGTAGCATTTGAATTTGCTATTTTGAACTTTAAAAGGAGTTTTCAAAGTAATGATCATATTTTACAAATGGTAAAGGACTAGTTTAATATTCTACCACTAATTCATAAAATTTTAATTTATATTCATAGATAGTTAAATAATATATTTAAGTTTTATAAAAGGAGGGGTGGAAATGACGAGTATTTAGTGAATTTGAAAATCGTTTTCTGAAATATATGGTGCCTCTCTTTAAATGTACTGCTCCATATGAAAATAGAAAAATTTAATGCAACTCACTTTCCGTAATGAGTATGTCAGAAATTTACATGCTTGTAAAATGGCCACTGGTTTCGATTTATTGTAAAAAATTTTATAAGTGTTGTCTTCAAAAACTTTTCCACATCAATCTTGATAAAGACTTTTAATGGCTCAAAATTATTTTAGTAACAAAAAGTAAAGTGTGAAATGCAAAGAATCTACAATACTACATAAAATCTCTATAGTTATATTTATTTCTCTAAATGATATCAGTAAAATTCAAAATTTTAATTCTAACATTTAGAAACCTAAAATTCCCTATCGCTTATAATTCCCTAAACCAAAAAAATGCTACGATGATGAAAATGGGTAAAATCCATAAATTTTATTTAGTTTCAATGATTTTAAAGAAAATGTGTGTTCTTTATTGGAAATTTAGGAATAGTGATATTTTATAACATGTATACCAATTCTATGAAAATCAATTTATAAAATCTTTCTTACTAGACCTTATTTCCTGAAAATTTGTGTACCTTTGGTTTCTAGATAAGCGATGAACGACGGCAAAATATAATGCTGGGTGGATGCTTTTTTCCAGCGACTCGTACAAACCATTGATGTAATGACTAGTTATGCATTACGGTGGTAATACCACAAACTCCCTTCAGCTACATGGCTAATTTATTTGTTTCTCAAAATGGTTCTTTTTCAAAATATGATTTGACATTTTACTAGTAATCGCTCCTGAAACGTCATGTTTATGTTTGTAGATTCAATTTATTTTAACGATCAGTTTCTACCATTTAAATCGAAAATACACTCTACATTTTATCACATTCATTTTTTATATCTTAAGTTTGGTAATTTCTTTAATGATGGATATTTTGATTTCTTTTAATAAAGCATTTTTCGAGATCTGCCATGGCAAATCAAAAATATATCCTTTTATTTCAAAAATATCGTCCATTGAATCAACATACGGCGCAGCGGGGAAGTTTAACTTGCAATCCTGCCGCACAGTGCTGAGCGGTGCTGCTAGCGTCTGGAACAATACTTGATATGTTTTTGAATCGAAAATGTTGGAATTTAAGTTCATGAAATACTGCTCTATAAAAAGTTTAATATTTGACATTGGGATGAACTAATTTAATTTTGCATTCCCAAAGCAGTATATATTTGTGTACTGATTACATTTTTCGATTAGCCAGGACTAATACTAAATACATGAGAATAACAGTTTTTTTACTAGCCAGGACTAAGACTAAACACAAGAGAATAACACTTTTGTCGATTAGGCAGGACTAAGATGAAAGACAATGGAATAACAGTTTTTTAATTACCTAGGACTAAGACTAAAGATGAGAATAATACTTCTTTCGATTCGCCAAGACTAAGACTAAAGACAAGAGAATAACAGTACTGTTCTGATAAAGCCACTCCGAATGGTCACCTTTAACCTTTACGGTGTCTTTTTTTAATTTCTATTCAACCTATTCGTTTTAATGTTGTTGTTCTGCCTAGGTATTGATAAGGGGTTAGAGATTATTTTGTTTGCTTCGCGCTATCCCATGTTTAACTGCTCTTGATTTCCTTCGATTTATATTGCTTCTGGGATCGAAGACGAGGGGTGATTTTTACTTTCTCGTATACGAAGTATACAATGAGAAAGTATTGTAATCGTCAAAAAATTCGAACTTGATATTTTGGCGAATCTCCACGTTTTAGACCTCCCCGAGTCCGAAAAACACAATTTTTGAATTATGTCTGTGAGTGTGTGTGTGTGTCTGTCTGTGAACACGATAACTCGAAAACTATTAGAGTACGGGGATGAAATTTGGTAAGTGGTCTTTAAACATAATTTGTAGGTTTCTATCAAATTTTGGACAAAATCCGTCAAAGGGAAGTCTGTCTATTTGTATGTCCGCGGTCATGTGAACGCTATAACTCAAAAACTTGATTAGCTAAATGGATAAAATTTGGTACACAGTTTTATCGTTATGAATGTAAGTCCATATAAGAGTTTGGGCCAAATCCGTCAAAAAGAGGCGTTAAAATTGCATATTCAATTTCTTTTTATCCGATTCTCATGCGATGCGTATTGGTAGCAGTCTTTTATTGTTGTAAATTTTATTTACAACAATAAATAATGTTTTCAAACATCAATTGTCAACAATTTTTTTATTGTTGTAAATCAAACCGATCTCATTATTTCAGCAAATCTTTCATTCACACGCTTTTGCAATTGTTACGGTTGCGGTAGTATAAATTGTTTTCTTGGGAATTCAATTCCAAGGCAGAATTTTCGCTTTAGTATTCATTGCATGGCCTATTTTATCGCACCTGCTTCAAAGTAATATTTTTTGAAACGTGACAACAGATATTTGATTTAAGGTTTTTTTGTTTTTTTGTTTTACTTTCTCGTATATGAAGTATACAAAGAGAAAGTATTGTAATCGTCAAAAAAATTCGAACTCGAGATTTTGACGAATCTCCACTTAGAAAGTATACGAGAAAGTTTAGGGGAGACCACTCCCGCTGGTTTTCTACGCAATGCTTGAATTCTGCGATCCTCTATATCAGAAACCTAACTTGATTTAGTGTGTTTTTCGCCTGAGATTTAATTCTAAAAATTTAAGTAATTAATTTCGCATGCGTTTATTTTCTTTTAAATTAAATTTGCAATAATAAGAAGGGAGGAGTAACGAAAGAAGGGGCAAAGAGCTGAAGGGTAAAATGTCAGTGCACATATTATATCCCATTAACTGTGTACCTGTTTGTGTATTTCTCGTCGAACGACAGGGAATCTGCTGTCCTCTGCTCACTTTGGTTTAGACGGCCCTGTGTGAGAAAAAAAAATTTCAGCCGTGCTGTCCTATGCATGGCTGCTCTTGCTTTTCTTCAATTTAAATTGCTTCTGGGATCGTGCACTGATATATCTGATGGTTTCACAGTTAAAGTTGTAAATTTTATTGAAAAAATTTTTTGGCACTTTTGAGAAAAAATTCTTGTATACTCTTTATGGGTAGGCCTATATAATATTTTTGTTCCTACTGAACCATGGCAATTTTCAAATTTGCCTAGCTATGGTTTTTAGAAGAATTTCAAATCTTTTCATGTGCGTATGAACCACAGCTACATTTAGCAGTGATCGCAATAAGGATTTGTATGCAAAAAAATTGTTGCCTAAAGGAAAGTTTGGAATTCAGAATTGAAAGGATCTAACGCTGGGCTTTCGCATCTATGAATTTCTTTCTTATATTATCTATATAATTTTTATAGGCTAATTGTTGTTCTAATGTCACACCAAGATATCTCATCACGCTGTTCCATAGATAACCTTTTGGAAAAGTTTAGAGAGAGGGAGGACGATTTTTCGTGATATACACTGTTTACTATTTTTCCACATTGAACTTTATATTTCGGCATGTAAGCCATTTTTTCTCTTTTGACATGTGAGCGGATTGGTTCTGATCACCAAGCTTCATAACTTAGTTAACTTACTTGTGTTGGTTATACAAAAACGAGTCTGGAGAAAAACATAAATAACCCCAAGGTTGAAAAACTGTTAAGGAATATGAAAGGCGTAGTTACAACTGCTGTATAATCGAGAATATTCTATGCTGATATGAACTGGATATAAGCAGTTATATAAACTGCAAAGATGCGTGGAAGTTAGATATAAAATCTAACAATTTAATCTCTTAAAAATAAGGTGACGGTACACCCATTGAACACATTTGAAGATATCAACTCCGAACAAACTGGATGTAAAATTCTACAGGTATAAGCGACCTTCTGCAGTGGAAAAGACACAACTACAAGATCTTCTAGCCTACTTTGAAATTTCCTTGTAAGCTTCTTTTTTTAATATTTTCTGTATCATTTGACAAAAGAATTGGATTTTTATTAGTAAAAAAGTTTCGAGAATTCCTTTTTCTAAGAACTTATATTTGTATAAAAAGTTTCAGTCCTTCGATTTATAAATAAAAAATGACCATAATTTTTAATATGTGTTTTTTATATTACCATATGTGTTCTTCTTTTCTTTGCACATTTGTCTTCTTTCCAGTATTTGATCGAAGCGGAATCACAATACAAGGATGAAAGACCGAAATTCAATTTTTATGTAGATTTTTAAAAACTATAAATATTAATTCGCATGAGAAAAAATTCACTGAAGATGTCATTGGAAAAGTTATTGTTGATAGAAATAACTGATTTCACTGAAAGAGGAAGATTCATGGAATGGAGAAAGTTGAATAATTTATCAATTAGAAAGAGAAAGATTTGTTTTTAAACATGTTCTATGGCAGTAAGTTTAGAGGGATGGGGAGAAATGGACAGAATCAACTCAAATTATTTAGAATGGAAATATATAATGAGAAGAAGCTTGACTACCCTTTATTATCATTTGAATGGTTTAGAAGGAAGATACCATTTCATGATGGTAGACTAATACTGTTTATTCTTGCCAAAATGAATTCAGAATGAATGGTCTAATGAATTGCAGTTATCCTAAATTAAATGGTTCTATGAGTCCACAGACCTCAGATATGCACATTTTTAAAACATTTTCCACAACGTTTCGTCTATTTTATATGATTTTAGTTAGAAAATAATTAATCGTTTAACGATACGATTAACTGTTTCAACATCAACAGACTCTTACCATCCATTTTAAAACATGAATCATTTGAATCTTAAATGTTAAAAATGTAAATTGCAGTTTGAAAAACTATTTTCCATTTTGAGCGAGAAAACAAGTTGTTTCATAAACAAACTAAATAAAGAATTAAATCACGTTTTGATTGTGATATGGTAGATATTCAAAGATTCAATCTTGATAATAAATAATTTCATCTTTAATTTTTTCAATAAAAATGAAATTCTAAACTGAATTTAATTGCAGATTAAATTTTCCAAAAGAAGGTACAATTTAGATTTATTTATAAAATAGACGTGATTAAATCATTTGTCAGAAAAACTTCTGAATCACAATCTTTCTATTAAATTTGATATTTAAAAGTTTTTGAGATGCAACAACCCCACATATTAACAGTAATCAATACAGACGGCTATTTAATATATCTATGCAAAATTTTAGCTTATTCGAATAAGGAGTTTTTAAGTTACATTAAATTTTCTATTGTCTCCATATAATTAAAAAAGGTAACATCTTTCTTTCATTTAGTAATGTAATACATGAAGATCAAAATAATATTTTTTGAAGAAAATTTCATTTTTGCAGTATTTTGTAATGCATCTAGTGTGGCAAAACAGATAAGAATCGACGTTGATATAACTCATTTGAAGGGAGAATGCAGTGATGTTTATTTAAAAGATGAAGAATATCTGAACTCATAAAACATTAACGTGTGAAGAGATTAAATCCCTTACAGAAAGAAAAATAATTTAACAAAATATCAGTTGTCTGACGTCTACCACTATCTTAATTTCCAGGAGAAAAAGATATATATATATATATAGCCAATTCGCACACAGAGAAGATGGTTCAATCTTTTAAAACTGCAACGACGAATGAGACGACGTGTGTTCTCGATCTCATTTTGAATGAATATGTGATAAAAAAACCAAATATGAACGAGAAGGGTAATGGAAAAGTATCCGTTTCGAACTAGGGCTGAGGCAAAATTGTTTATTTGCAGACACTTTTCCTTAAAACTTGAGGCCATAGGAAAAAAAATGAATCGTTGTTTAATTGATACTGCTTTTCAATCCTCATATATCGGCGAAAAATCGATTAATGAACATAGATTGAAAGCGGTTTGTTCGATACTGTGATTCATTCTTTATTCGGTGGAGTAGAAACGAATCCAAAACAGTATGACAGTCATTCAATAGAGATGCTAGATTTAAAAGGAAAATTTTCATATTTTTTTTAAAAATAATGTCTGAGACAAAAATATGCAGTTATGTTCCAAGAATTAGTATAACGCGAATTTTGAACGAACTTAGGAATAAAGAAATAGAACTTTCTGATCTTTCAGGCGAAGGAACTAAAATTTATATTCTGATTGGGACAGATATACTGCCACAATTGATGACTACTAACAGCCGTATTCACCGTCAACTCTGACCGGCGGTTAGAGATGACTGGCGGTATAACCGGCGGTCAGAGTTGAAAATTCATTTCACCGTAAATTGACCGCACGTTCATTCCACTAACCGACAGTTTGAGTTACGGAACTTCAACCTGGCTGTGAGCCAAGTTAGATTTAACTGCGCATGCGCAGTAGGCTCGAAGCTAGGTTCGACTTAACTGCACATGCGCAGTAAGCGAGTTTTGTTTGTTTACACATTTGAACCCGTTTTTTAATCAAGTTGTTGAAGCGCTCATCGTGAAAAGAAACATGAATAAGCTCAAGAAAATTTCTTTAATTGAGCAGTTGGATTTTTTAGAAAAAATGGAATCGAAGAGAGAAAGAAAAGTGAAGAAAAGAAGAGACCTATTCGTAGAACTGGACGATTATGAGTTTAGAAGACGGTTTCGCCTCACTAAAGAAAGTGTAGTAGAATTGACTCTTTTAATCCATGAAAAATTAGAAAGTAAAACGACTTTAAATAATGCCCTATCCGCAGTCGAACAAGTGTTGATTGCTCTGCGATTTTACGCTGTTGCATCCATGCAATTAGCAATTGCCGATATCTTCGAAGTCAGCCAGCCGACAGTATCTCGAGTAGTGCATCGAGTGAGTGAGGCAATAGCATCACTCTTGCCCGCTTACATTTACCTGCCGGTGAACAAGGAGGAATGCAAAGAGGTATGTGAATCTTATAATTATTTACTTTTTTATAATTAATATCTAATTAATCAGCACAAATTAATATTAATTTTGTAGAATTTTTTGAAATAGTGCAATGTTAACCCAAAACTGCCATTTGGCTTAACATTGTCGCCAAATGAAAGATAATTTTGTATTATTCTATATATTATCTTTCATTTAGCAGTTTTATATAATCAGCTTATAAAATAAATGAGATTTTGAATTTGTCACTTTTTTAAATCGTAAAATTCAAACAATTGAAACCAGTATTCAAATTGCCTATAATTTTATCTTTCAGGTTTCAAAGAAATTTTTTGATATTGCTGGCTTCCCAAGCGTTATTGGAGCGCTTGATTGCACCTTTGTACGTATAGTGTCTCCTGGTGGCGAAGACGCTGAAAGATTTCGATGTCGCAAAAATTACTTTGCACTTAATGTGCAAACAATTGTGGACTCGGATCTTGTTATCCGAAATGTTGTAGCGAGATGGCCGGGGAGTACCCATGACAGCACCATCTTTAACAACAGTGCAGCATGCCTAACTCTACAGTCAAACTCTTTGTTTCGCAACTATCATCTGCTAGGAGATAGTGGCTATGGATTAGAAAAATATTTACTGACTCCTTTTGGGAACCCCAGATCTCCTGCAGAAGTTAGGTACGTATATAGAGGAATTTTGGGTAATATGGAATATTGATGTTTCTCGGCCCTCAAATGGCGTTCCCAGATGGACATATGGACTTCTAAACATTATCACCATGCGTTTGATGTATTATCAATAATTTGTTCTAGTTAGTTTGGTGTTGATATCGAAAAATGACTTTACATATCAGGCAAAACTTTTTCGGCAAGCTTTAAGTGTTTGTTTGTTAAATTAAAATTAATTTTTGATATGTTAATAATATATGGAAAGAAAGATCTAAGGTTACATTTTAACAGGGTAGGTTCAATTTTTGTGTAGTTGAATTTGATCACTAGCTTTTAATGTTTTTTGTTTGTGAATTTTGTAATGTAATATGGAATACCTGACATTCTTGTTGTTATTTTTAACAACTTATTCCTTGTTTTTCTTTCATCCCTACATCAGTGTCATTTTATTTTACATTGTTACATTTTCTTAGGTAAATTCATATTCCATATTTATCCTAAAATTTTTTTCCCATCTACTTTACAATTTAAATATATATATGTATATATATTTGTAGGTCATAAAAAGGGCGAGGCAATTAATTTAAAAAAGCAATTTAACTTAGTTTGTTTATGTGGCATTCAGTTTTGTCATTACAGCAAAATTAAAAATGATGCTCCATTATATTACCTGAAGTTCCTGTACATATTTATTACTTTTCTATCTGTCCGCCTTCAAGGGGTGGTAATGTGAAATTTATATTTACTCTCACCAATAAACAAATTTAAGTTTTCTTAATAAAAAAATTAAATAATTTAAAAGAATTACCAACTTTTAAGTTATGAAAATTTTAATCTCAGAAATAATTTTTAGAATTAAGCAAGTTTCCATCAAAATTATGTCGAATTGTCTCACAAACTGCAAATTAGTGACATATATTTCCAGGTAATTCTCTTCTTGAATTTCATTTTGTTTCAGGTATAATAAATCACATGTGCTGACTAGAAACACAGTTGAGCGGAAATATGGCATTCTTAAAAGAAGATTCCCATGTTTATCTATCGGTTTAAACTGTCATATAGAACGGGTACCTGCTATAATTGTCGCTTGTTGTGTTCTTCACAACTTAGCTATACGTCTAGGTAAGAATGTTTTTCATTTTAATTTTCTTTCCAGTTTTTGTACTTTCAATAAGTCTAATAAATTGACATAATCCTAATGTGTATCCAACATAAATCATAACTTTTTAAAAATTCTTTCAGAACTTTCTAAGATAGTAAAGCTGTCGCTTGTGGTATTCACTTAACAACGTCCAGTTATTAGCTAATTTTTATCAGGTCCTTAAAAATTGCTTAATTTTTGTTTTGGAAAAAGAGTAAGATCCCTGCTTCTAATTGAAGATGTTACTAATAAAACTGAATTTTGGTTCTTTCGAATTTGTTTTCAATTTTTTTTTTACCTAATTACAATAGCTTTAACTAATCTAGAATTATAACATGTATATTTTTTTATATTTAATATATTTTTGAGCTGATCCTGAACCACCTGCAGATCTCCCAATCAAGATTTACTGCGGCAGTTAGAACTGGAAACTGAACAACAGCAGTTGACAACAAGCATTGGTTCACAGCCACGTTGCCCAGCTGGGTTTGCGAAACGGAATGTGATTGTAACGAATTATTTTTCTAATTAATTCATTTGTGATGTTTTCCTAAAAATATACAGATTTTAACATTAAATTAACTTATACCAAATGCATATTCTTTTTAAATGATAAATTGATTAAATAATATATTAGTAATAAATGAGTTACTAATATAATAGCACAGATCTCTCAGTAATGCTCCGACATCACCAACAATAAAACTCGCGCCATAGCACTACGAGACGTTCAATAGCATTATTTCATTGTTAGAGAACTTAAATTTCAGTAATTTTAAATTTAAAAGGGCAATTGTTATTCTAATTTGAAATTGAATAGCTCTAAAGTAGTGAGATAAAATTTGCTATCGATTGATATAAAATTTATCTTGCTATGATCAATAGTTCCCGAGAAATTTTAAATAATATTAATCATAAATTTCAAATCCCCCCCAAGTCCTATTATGCTGCCTCATCGTGGCGGGGGGGTGGCCCTGGGTGGAATGGGCGATGTACGTCTGGAGTTTTTTCTCCTGTCAGGGTCACCCAAGGCGTGAAGGCCATTCCATTATACCCAGCTAAAGCATAAAGGCAATCATCCTTTACCATGAATCGTTCGCCTATAGTATTGATTATTTGTGGGTGAGTGGACTCTTGGACTTGGTCTTGCTGAGGACTGGATAAAGTGGAATAAGAAACAACAATATATATTTCGAATTATAATTTCCATTTTTCATAGAAAGTAGTAAATTACGTCAGTGGTATATCATGCGCATGATATAGTTTGAACGCGACGATGCATCTCATTATTTATTGCAATTGTGATGATATAATTTGATTATTTTTAGCAACGTTCAAATTTACAGAAAGACAAATGAAGTACAAGGAAAATTGTTAAACAACAGAAAATACTTCACACGGGATGTTGTTCACCAAGAGGTTTTTTGAATAAAGAAATATGTAAATAAAAAAAAATTCCTGTCATAATACATATGTTTATTTTGTTTTCAATCAATGTTAAACATTTCTCTCGCATGATTATCTATTTAAACACGTCAAATTTGACGGGAAATCTCTCGAATGAAGAGGCAATTTGCTCCCGTCATACCATGATGGGTGATTTTCTAGTATTTGAAGAGAGAATTTATAGAACATAAAAAATATTTCATTGAATTGATGTAAATGCAAAGTATATGAGACTATGATCTATACTTATAAAAAGCAATGTTTGTGTGTGTGTTCTGTATATTGTTCCTTTTTTCTTTAATAAAATTGTTTCTTATATTTTAAAAGTATGTTATTCTTTATTTTTAGTACACAAATACTTTTGAAATAGTTGTTACATGGTTGAATTAAATTTTTTTTGAAAGGTCAAGGAGAAAATCAAACATCATCAATCAACAATCGTCGCTCAAAACATTTTTTAAGAAGCTTAAACTACTTGGATTTTTATTCATAAGCTCCAAGAGCTTCTCATGCATCAGAGTTTTTGTTTTTGTCAGTTTTATTTTTTCTCTTAAAAGATCCATTCGTAATTCCTGCTCTTTTCTATCAGCCTCGGCCTGTTTCTCCTTTCTTTCCTCCTCTTTCTGCATATATTTTATGCTCTGTTTATGTTCTGCTTCTATGCAAGCAGCAGCTCTTGCAGCGGCAGATGGAGCTGCTTGTTTCTTTGTGTTCTTTCTGAACATCATTAGGGTATCTCGAAGCGACCTTTGTTTCGGAGTTTTCACCCCTGAAGCTTCTGACACTGACGCTGGCTCGGGAGTTTCCAATACCAATTTTTCATAATCAGATTCTGGTACTTCAAGGCTGCTGTCCAAGAAATTCATACTCTAATAAATAAATAAATAAAATGATTAGTACTTGTTACCATATCAATTTTGAAATTCTATGTACAAATGACATTAATGAATAAAAAAAATTAATGTGAATCAGGTGACACAGCATGTGTTTAAATGCCAATTTTGTAGGCATTCGCAAATAAGGCGGCAAAGGACACAAACATGCTTTTGTTTACAGTAGGCGACAAAATTCGAAAAAAGACAGCTAAATTTGATAAAAAGCCTTTTATGAACCTTTATTAAAACTACTACTATATGAAAAAAAGCAAATAAAAGGCGACCTTTTCAAATGGTCTTTTATTTTTTAAAAAAAATCATGTATATTTTTGAACCCTGCAGAATTTTGACTTAAGAAATTGCAGTTCCCAGTGTATACAAGCAATGTATGTTCAACTTTCGAATGAAAAAACCATGCTGATGGTAAAACCAATTATAATCAGTGTCAAAGAAACATACAAAAATAATATTTGGTGTTATCATATCCTTTAAGGTAGCTTATTCGAATAATTTACAATAGTTTCAGAAGACAATTAGTGAATAAGTAATGTCAAAATACTTCTGCACAATGTATTAATATTTAAGAGGCAAGTAATGTATATCAACAAACTAAACCATTTGATATAACAGGTAGTGTTTGAAAATAATTATTAGAAACATATTTATACATTTACTATCAATAAGGAAACTAATATATTACCGAAGTATCCAGTTCTGAAGCTTCGGCAGAGGCATTTTGTGAAGGTGTAAGGGGGCGGACAAAAGGATCATCAGCATTACTTTTGTCTTGAGATTCTATTTGGGATAAAAATATTATTACTGTTGAGTTTAAGATAAATGTTACATAAATTCAATAAAACTACAACAAACTGTGAAATTAAAATTTAATTATATTTTTAACAAATTCAATACGGGGGAAAATATAATCCAAATTAGAGATTGCATAAAAAATGAATTACAATACTTTGATTTGAATCAAAATGTGTGCTTATTGAAATTTTTTAGTGGTATTGCAATAGGTCGGCCAATCTTTTTACCAGTGGAAGTTATTTTTATTTCAAAATTTTAAAGAAAAGACTTAAGTAAAACAAATTATGTTTAAAGTTTTTATTATTTTGAACTCTAAATAAATTTTTTTGAACTGTTTTCATGATACTTGAAAACATAAAATATAATTATTAAAGCTTTTTGAACTCATATTATTAGTTTACATCATTTTTTATTTGAGAACAACATTATAGAAACATAATATTTATCTAAAGAATATTCGTTGATAATTTTAGTCTGCAATGTTAAGTAAACATTTCAGATACTTTTTGAAATTTAGTCACTATTAAAAGAGACGAATTTTGGCTTTCATTGACAATTTAGTAGGTACTTGACAAGCACTTTATGAAAAATTTCAAGACAGTAGTTAAATTTTTAGGACAAAAAAATTTCCAGGAAATTATCTAACTCTGAATACTAAAAAGTATACCTTTCTCTTTCAGAGAAACTTTAATTTTTAAATAGAATTAATTTTTTTGTGGGGCAGTCTCCCTAGTGTGCAATCTCTAATAGCCCCAATTTTTATTGACCAGAACAAGCTTTAATTAAAATATATCAATGCAGTAACTAGTAGTTTAAATCACTTACTTAAAATTTCCATTTGGCTGGTGTCACTGTCGTATGGAGTAGACAATGGCAACGTCAGTATTGGCTCCTCCAAAAATCTCCTTTCTAAAGTGGACAATTCAACTTCTTTTGCCACTTCGCCCCCTCCAGTTTTTCTTAGTTCTTGCCGAAGACAAGTCGATTTCTGTCTCAATTTTTTTTTTAAATTCAGGTAACATTGCCTAATTTGCTTGGAGGTTCGTTGATTCACCCCGTCAGTGGCATTAAATTGCTTGGTTATCTCGCAGAATGCTTTTGCTTTTTCTGCGGATGTTACACCATTAGTTTCTTTATTCTCAATAACTTCTAAATGAGGCTTCACCAGAACTAAAATTAGTTCTTTCTCGAATAAGGTAAAATACAATTTACCGGGTGGTAAAGCCATTTTAAGTTGAAAAGCAAAAAAGAACTAGAAAGCAACCTGAAATTTAAAAAAAGCACCGAGATCAAAATTTCTGCGTTCAACATAAACAAATTATTCGAGGTCACGAGGTATGTTTCGACCAATGAGATTCAATCAGTAACCGCCGGTCAGGAGAACGGCAGTTAACTAACCGGAGTTCAAAAAATAGTGGTGAATGACGTTTGAACCGGCGGTTATCTTTTACTTGACATTCCGTTTCCGAACTCCGGGTTACTTTGTCCGGTCCAGTTAGTGGTGAATACGGCTGTAAGTCAATTAATTTAGACTCCGACCTTATTGCGTTGAAACGAAACTTGGTTGGTGTGTTATGAGGAAGCTGAATGAAACATGTAAGGAAATTAATTCTTTAACAATGTTGATGATGAATTTTTCAAATGTTGCTTTGACCGATTTTTAGGAACTTGAAATTCTAGGAATTGATCATCCGGTAAAAGTTGAAAGTGAGAAAACTACCTATTATGAACATTTGATCTATTTAAAGAAAAATTGAATATTCTCCTAGATGGTCGACACTTACTAGAATCACCTTTTAGA
>BGPR01031876.1:6420-17795 GCA_013235015.1 Araneus ventricosus | reverse complement strand
TCGTCTTGGACGTTTCAGTTGCGTAATTGCTAGTCAAAGATGGACATATAATCTTAGAAAAAAACGTATTTTTGAAAAGCGGAATGGTAACTTGCAGCTGCACGACCTAAAATAAGCTTAATTTTAGTTATACGAAGTCTAATTTTGGAAGCAACACGATAATATTTTGTAGCTTTGCTTGTTTGAACCACGATCTGAAAGGACAAAACAGATTTTAAGACTGTAGTATTAAAGTTAAGTTTAGCAATTGGAAAGTTCAAATCAGTACAATTTATTTTAAACAATTTTATTTAAACAGAAAAGGTAAACATTTAACAAAAAACAATATAGAAGGACCGAAGGATGACTGGATAAGAGTGAGGAAATACATGACAAAACTGAAATACTTGCATTTGTATTGCTCTGAAACTAGAAAAAACTATGGAATTCAAGAACCACCAGAAGCTCACTATCCAAGTATTTAACCGAAATGCTATTTTATTTTCAAATAACAGACAAGAACACACAGGCGGATTAAGTCCTGTATTAGCACTTAGACAAATCAATTTACAGGTCTTCCCTACTCAGTATTACAAAGTTAGCTTTTTTTTATTGGTTTTAATTTAATATCTATAAAGCAGTTTTTTATATAAATATAGTTATGTGAAAATTTCATGACATTAAATTGCAGATCAACTTCAAGAAAGTAAGTTTCATTATCAGCATTTAAAAAATTTAAAATCATTTTTTAACACAACGAGTAAAAAACAACAAAATTTGTTTTAGTACATTCCAAATACTCATATACAAAGTTTGCTCTCTAAGGGTGTTGAGCTCAAGTCAAATCCAACATAAGAAAAAAGATTGACCGCATACCTGCAAGAGGAAATTTAAAACACTGAAAAATTGCTACAGAATAGTATTTTTTGAAGAATTTAAGAGGTAATTTACAATTTTACCGCGTTCAGTGCATAGACCCTGTAAGAATCACAAAATTAAAATTAAATAAACACAGAAAGCCCCGGAGATTTCAGTGCAGGGCCCAGAGGTTGGCCCCCCTAGACAGTTGCCTGCTTGATAGATTCGACCCTGGAGCCACCTCAAAATGCCAGGTGAGAGCCGCCACGCCAAACAGCCGAACATTTATTTCTCCAGGCCTGAAAAAATGGGCCAGCCGTTTACTGCAGCTGCGGGCCCCAGAGAAAGGCTTGGCGCGAGGGTCAGAGTGTGGCCAGCCTGCTCTTCAGCATGGCTGTCCTGGTTCTTGCGTTGTGACCTTTCAAGGCAGCTGCTGGGAGACTCAGCTCGTGTGGTGCAGCACCTTCAGAGGGTTAATCACGGCGCAGGGAGAGCTGCAAGGCTTTCACTGACAATAAGATATCTTAGGCCAGGACTTTCAATCAGGCAGGGGCAAGGGCCAAATGCTTTTCATCAACAATAGCCAGACCCAGGGCATACCCATTAATCTTAAAATTTTCTCTGGATTTTACTTTCATTTTGAACCAAAAAATTTATTTAATTATAATTTTAAACACGCTGAAAGTAAACATATGATGCTTTTTTTAACGAACAACCATCATTTTATTATAAACATGTGTCGAAGCTTATATTCACACAGGCAATGTATGAATATTTTTCATATTTATAATGTAACGGACATTCTATAATATATGGTGCAGGCTGCAATCTAAGCTTTGAAAGGCATAGTTTACACCAAAATTGTAAAGTGTGTCCGTAAAGGTGCCCTCAATTATTTTATCGTTACAGTGGCGGCTCGTCCATAAAATTCCACGTCCCCCCCCCTGAAATTATTTTAAAATATTGTATTTTCCCTTTTTTATTCTATTTGGCTTACTTTTCCACTTTGAGAATTCAGTGATCAACGAAAATGGCAAAAAAGTAATAAAAATGTAAAAGGAAGAGGGAAAATCAATCAAGAATTAAGACAGACCAGAGATGCAAAAAGTTTCGTCCCTCCTCAGGATCCGAAATTAACGCGAAGCGGGAGAAAAACAACCCTTTCTCTGTTTAAAATTGCATTCATTTGAGCTGCATTTTTCTCAGCTCACGATTGGTGCGACTTTCTCATTTGGCTTTTTTTTTTTTTTTTGGGTTTTTCACAAGCGCTAAGTTGTTTTTTTAAAAAAAATTCCGGGGGGTTTGTAATTTTTTTTTTTTTTGCTTCTTTATGTTTTTTCGGGCGCGGATTACGAATCTGAGGTTTGCCACCGATAATTTTTGTTGGAATTTTAGTTATAAGCCAAATATAGAACCATTACCCCAGTTTTTTTGCTTATAACTCAAAAACTATCAATTTTTAGTATATCATCATTACATACCAAAATAATCAGCACAAAATTAACTACAACTTAGGTCTGTACAACTTTTGCAGCACTGCTTGTTTCTGAGCTGACGAGCCGCCACTTTTTATCAGGTAGGTTATTTTTGTTGGATCACTTTTTATCAGGTAGGTTATTTTCGTTGGATCAAATTCTGATGGGGCGTCAGATTCAGGGCGCTCAAACTTGTTTAGACGGTCCTGAGTAAAGGTTCGAATCCGTGCAGATATTGCGGGAGCGCTCAAAAATTCGCATCCGAAATTACTTCCGTTTGGAAGTATTTATATAAGCGAAGAGTTATTTATACTTATTGAAAGGAAATAGGCTTCCTGTAGGATTCAGAAATGTCATTCACTTTAGGTGAGTTTTGAAAGTAATCACAGGAATGTATAAAAGATGATAACAAAGAAAAGATATCACATGCTAACCACCATTTGATCACTGTACTTTATTCTTGTATTGTACTTTCCTTAATAAAATTTCGTTACCATAAAGTTTTTGAGGTTTTTATTCCCCGACATACATAAACTTAAACCACAATTATTTTGTCAGCGCTAAATTCTCAGTTTGCCATGCCTAACCTGACCATATTTCCTGAACTTCAATCCGGGACGCTGCGAAGTCTGAGCTCACAATCCGGGACGTTGGTCAGGGGAATGGGGAGGGAGTCTTGGCCATATCCAAATAACAAATTTAAAAAATCATATAATTTGTAAAAGTTTTAACAGAGAAAAAAAAAGCCTAAATACCTAAAGAAGCATAAATAAAATATTTTGCAATTGCTTTTACCATTTAGGTTGATTCATCTATTATTAGGATCACATAAAGGAGACCCTATTCTATGTACAGTAATAGTTAGAATAATAGTTACAATTAATATAATTTAACAAAAGAAATTAAAAATTAATTAAACAGTAACAGTTAGAAGGCAGAATTCTTCAGAAGTTAATTTTCTTAAAGTTCAAATGCACTGAACAATTTTTTAATATGAACTGTTTACTAATAAGTGTGAAACGGGGTAATCCAAAACATTTAATTCAAATATGGGACACATTTTCAATCCGAGACTCTTTCTAGGAGAGACAAAGACTTGAAAATCTCAGCTAATCCGGAATGTCTGGTCACTTTATACATATAGATCAGAGCTTCCCAACCTGTAGTACGCGAACCCCTGGGGAGCAGTTAGGGGTACGCGAAAGTGATCATGACAATGGCGGAAAACACAAAACATAAGAATATTCTAGAATTTCGTCTTCTCAAGTTCGAATGAAAATGAAAATTGTACGAGTCCGAAAGCCTATTTACACCACCGATAGTAGTTTTTTGCAAGGAGAGCCTGGGTCGAAGACCTATAATCTCCATTCCATAGCTGTGCTGTGACAAAACACAATAACTCTAACTTAATGATACTGTGCCAAGGAGAATTAAAGGCCTATTTAAAAAATAAGGAAAAAGAAGAAGTAGATTGATACTTAGTACTTGAGTAATTGTTAACTGCCACCATAAGTTAATTCGAAATTATTTCAGTGTTGTTTTTCATTTATTTTGACATTTAATTGATACTATTTTAAAAAATGGAATAAAATGTGAAGTCAAAAATCAATCCTACAAATTTCATTAAGTTCATTGGAGTCGTTTGACTCCTAAGATAACCTAGGCCTTGGCGTTATTAATAAAAAAAATTGTGCCGGAGATGGTTGGGAGGGGTACTCAAAAATAAAAAAGACTAATGAAGGGGTACGCGAGTGAAAAAAGGTTGGGAACCACTGATATAGATAATCAATAATCAATTTTATCATTATAATCAATTTTACCAAATGTTTCTTTTTTTATGTATAAATTCTTCCACATATGGCACTAATTGCCAAAAGATGCAACAAAAATATTTACTTTTGAAAGCGAAAATCTGTTTTTAGCAATCTTATTAAAAGTTGATTTAATTTTAATTTAATTTTTATCACGATCATCGCAAGTACGATTTTCTTTAAAACTTTGTATAAAAAGTCATCGGGAATTTTCTCTTCTCGACTTTCTCGTATAGTTACACAATAAGGCACTTTTGTATTTATCTGCATAGCACAGCGAAGAGAATCGAGTGTGCATGTTGGAACAGTTCCTCTTCCCGTTGACCGATTTGGTCTGGAATTCGACACTGATCTACAATTTGATGAAAAGATCTCACACCGAATTTCTTCCTTCCAGTTCATCACTGGGTTGGGTGATAATGTATCAACTTGATACTTTGTATCAGGTACGCAAAAGTATCAGATACACCTAAATGATACAGACCAAAAGTATCAGGTTTTTTGGGCGCGAATGATAACGAGAAGTAATCGCCTCCGTCGCGTTCCTTTTCGGTCGGCTGATACATCAGCATGATACAAAGTATCAGATTGATACAGTTCCGGGTTGGCTTCGCGTTTTCGGTAGAGGTATTTATGATGAAGTGCACGTGGCCTTGGTTTTGAATTCATAGACGGGTGAATAGGAGAGAAACGGATAGTTAAGTGTATCTGAAGGCGAGGATTCCAGAGTTGGGATTAATATGCGGTGCATTAATTTTGTGGAAAAGATTCGATGGGATTTCAACATCGTATATGACTGTAGAAACATCTCGATCGAGAATGATCTCCCAAGTACTTCTTCATTAAAGATCGATTAAAATTATGGCGAGAAGAGAGGTATGAAAGTATCAAGTAAAAGTATCAAGTACAAACGCGTATCGGTACCTGATACAGCGAAACCGGGTATCAACCCAACTCTATTCATTACACCTTTGAACTATTGCGTTCACAGACGGAAGGAATAATTTCAAAAATTTTATTTCCGGACAAAGGAGGTACAAAACGTGGAATGTTATCAAAATCTCAAAGTCGAACTTTCTGAGGATTATAATACATTTTCTTTCTATTCTTCGTATATGAGAAAGTAAAAATTATCCATTCGGTTTTAGCATTTCATTGCCATGGTAACAACGTAAAAAAACCGTCCTCGTGACTAGATTGACAGAAGTCACATTTTGGCTTCTGCTTAACGTCTTCGATCAGTAGGTTCACCTGTGTAAAATATTCTACGCTGAAAAAAATGAATGTAAGACACGCCGTGTTTATTAGGGATGTAATGAATAGTGATTTGGCCGAATACCGAATATTCGGCCAAATTCCAGGCCGAATACCGAATAATCGGAGGCAGAATAACAAATTTTTAAAAACATTTCACTTTTGATTGTCACTGACATATTTTTCAAATTTTAATGAAAATAATTTATTTAAATAAAATTGAGTTTTTATTTTAAAATAATGTTAATACTTTTATGTATATTTGTAATATTTTAAATACCTAAATTCCAATAATAAGAAATGAGAAACCCTCTTCATTTTGGGATTATTTCAAAAAATAAAAGAGACATCATTGCAGAACACGACAATGACAAACACAGAAGAAAATTGAATGGATAAATTAAAATTACTAGAAGTAAATTCCTATTTTGATAAAGAACTTCTAAGAGCCAAGATAGAGTGTCCACTTAATTGGTGGGGAAAAAAATGCAGAAAAATTTCCAAAGTTCGCAAATTTAGCAATTTTTAGCACCTGCAAGTATTATATAGTGACCACTTATTTTCTGAAGCTGGTAATATATATGGAACAGACTTCTATAAATGATATGAAACATTATTAAATACACTTATGTTCTATGCAACTTAAAATTGGATAAATGTTAGATTTTTATTATAATATTATAAATGCACTGGAATGTATTTCTGCAATAATCTTTGTTAAATACATTTAAAACAACATTTTTAAAAACAATTTACTCTGAATTTATGCTGCCGAATATCTGTTTAGCATTCGGTCAAACCCAACATTCGTCACAACTGCCGAATAGGCCCAATACCGAATATTCGTTACATCCCTAGTTGGTATTATATATGTATGAAACAAAAAGCAACACACGTCTTCTAGAAAATGCTGAAAAATTATTGTTCTTGCATCATAATTTCAGGTTTTGCAATAATAAACTATATGTAACTTTATTAAATACACTTATGTACAATTTAAAAGTGGGTAAATGTTAGGAGACTTTTTGACAATAAATGTACTGAAACGTAATTCTGCAATATTCTTCGTTAAATGTGTATTTAAAAGCACATTTTTTTAAAAATTATTATCATGAATATTATTCGGCCGAATATCTGCTTAGTATTCGGAAAGAGGGCCGAATATCGAATAGTTGCAGAATATTCGTTACATACCTAGTGTTTATACACAAAATACATAATCAAAGCTCAGGGCTAAAACTTTTAGATATGATTGATTACACACTGAATTGCCGAATTTCTAGGAACACCACTCGTTCAAGCTTCGACTTGTTCCTGTAGCACGTGAGTAAAAGGTTTCCCCTAATCGGAAGCAACCTAAACGTTGCAATTCGCCTCGTTCGTGCAGAAAACAAAGGGTCTTTGAACACGAGACGACTATGGGAGCCAGAAGGGCCGATTTCGGTTATCTCCGAAACAGCGAATGTTTTTGGTTTTTCTTATTCAACAGCGGCACGAGTCTTCAAAGAATGTCAGCTAAGACAACAAAATTCGTGCAAAAATTGGAATAGTGGGCGGAAATCGCTTGCGAACGAAAGAAGTGCCAGATGACTGACATGCATTGTCTGCGGTAACAGAAAAACTACGACACAACAAATAGAAGTGCAATACAGCTAAAGGATCATCACAACACATATCTGTGCTCTCTACAGGACGGAATTTACAACGAATTGGTTTTAAGAGCCAACCACTAACAAGACTTATTTATTTATTTGGCTGCAAAACCGAGAAAACGGCTATTGTGAGCTGAAAAACACAGACATTTGACATCTGGTGAGTGAGAAAATGTTGTCTGGCCTGGCAATCCAGATTTCTTCCAAATCAAGCTAATGCCAGGATCCGTGTGTGGCGCATTTGCGGGATGAAGTGGAAAGGTCTGTTCACAGTCCCGAAACATCACCATCCAATCTGGGGCAGAAAAAGAACTCCTATTTTGTTAATATGAGCTAATATTCCGCCTCAACAGTTTCAGAAACCTGTAGAGCCCATGTTTAGAAGAATATCTGCTGTCAGGGATGTTCTTAATATTGTAGCCATTCAATGTAGAAATTTGATTGAATGGAGGGAGAAAAATCAGATTTTGTATATGTCTCGAGACAAACTAGAATTATTCCCAATTTATTACGTTAGTTTAGGTACATATATAAAAAGGTATTGGCCGAAAAATGATACACTGTTTCTTAATGTGTAGAAAAATGAGAGAAAAAAATGTTTAAAAGCAAGCAGTTTTAAAAATGAACTTTATCAATTAAATGAGATGAAAATTTGAGAAGTTTCAACACCATTTATCTGTGCGAAAAATTCAAAGAATTTGACCACAACACTAAAACCTTTAACACATCCATCATCGTCCAAAACAGGGTAAGGTATTGAAGTTCGCAGGACGTCATTACTTCAACAGAAAACTGAATTCAGACTGGTGACTAAACCGGGCCGACTGTTTAAGGATTTATTTTAAAACAGTTCGCTGAAAGAGCCTAACACTACGGAAATACTCGGCGAAAATCTTTAAGAAAACGGAAAGAAAACCAGCGGGAGTGGTCTCCCCTAAACTTTCTCGTATACTCCTAACACATGTAGACAAAACTAGAATAATAAAAGACGTCAAATAAACTTCCGTCGCAAGTAAACCAAAGTTGGAACCACGCGTGGTTTGAAGGATCAAAACAAATTCAAATCCCCTGCGCATTCTTCTGCGCAACAGGACCTGGCGAGACTCCCTAAATGTTTGCTTCCTTACAAAATCGCTCCAGAATTGGTTTTTGGCAAACTGCCAAGTTTCGGAGCGTCCGTTCTCTCTCCAATACGCACCAGTAGGCATGCGCAGGGAGTTAGTTTCAAAACTGAACAAGTATGCGATTATACAGACCGACAGACAGTCAACCCTTTGACGGATTTGGCCCAAAATTTTATACGGACCTACATTCATGACGATAAAACTGTGTATAAAATTTTATCCATCTGGCTTTTCAAGTTTTTGAGTTATAGCGTTCACATGACCTCGAACATACAGACAGACAGACTTCCCGTTGACGGATTTTGTCCAAAATTTGATAGAAACCCACAAATTATGTTTAAAGACCACATACCAAATTTCATCCCCGTAGCTCTAATAGTTTTTGAGTTATCGTGTTCACAGACACACACACAGACAGACATAATTCCAAAATTGTGTTTTTCGGACTCAGGGAGGTCTAAAACGTGGAGATTCGTCAAAATCTCGAGTTCGAATTTTTTGACAATTACAATACTTTCTCTTTGTATACTTCGTATACGAGAAAGTAAAAAGTAATAAACTACTTGTACTCGCTTAGGCTTGTTCGGGAACATACCGACAGGAAAGCAGGGAGGGAACTCTGATACACCTAGGACACATTTTGTTCCTGAAAGGATTTATTATTTTGCGCATTATTCTGATACCTTTCCCTAATCTTAAATTAGGTTTTCTTTTATCGTTTTCCTTAACAGCTCCTTATTACGCTCCATGTTTATCGGGGATTCTTCTAATTCTCAAACCGTGTCCTAAATGCTGTGTCGTACGAAGGTTACCAGAATTAACACATTAATAACTAGTACAGGGGCTACAGAAACCGTGAAAAAAATTCCCTGACTAAACTTACAAAATTTCCCCGATTTACGGCTACTAATTATATTAGTTCCCTGGCTTTCTCCCTACTCAGAATCACTGTATGGGTATAATATACATATTTAAAAACACTTTTACCAGTTATTTAAAATGAAAAAAAAATATTTTTATGAAATTTAGTTTTTAAAAAATCGAATGAACATCCTAAAAAAATCCATTAAAACAGTATATTACATTTCTTATATGTAAAAGAATACTGGTAAGTTTAACAAAATACTTTGTTTCTAAAACTGCATAAGAATTCTAAGAAACATTAAAACTACTCTTTGCAACACAAGTTAAGTTATATTAACAGTAAAGGTTATTATGGTCTTTGCTCAAAACTTTAAAACAGTTCAATAACTAATTAGTTCTCTTTGCATGAGTACCAGAATAACATGTTGCAGCATAAATATAATCATAGTATAATTATACGTACCTAGTAATATATATTTTAGCAAAGATTTGAACAAGAGAAACTGCCAAAATAATACTTCAAATCTTTATTCTTGAACAAATCATAAGAAATTAATTGCTCTAATCAAAAACTTATGCTTTTATAAATGAATATAAGTTCTTTTTAAATTCCATTTTTTATTATTACAAATAATGCTAGACATAAGGCACTAATTTATAGATAACTCAAGTAACTATTAATTTTCCCTGATTTTTAGATATTTTTACGAATTTCCCTGATTTTTCCAGATCGTTAAAATTCCCTGACTTTTACCTGATATCCCGGTTCTGTCGCCATCCTGTAATAGTTCAATGAACAGTAGACCTCGCCCAATCCCCTAAATAAAAAAAAAATTAATATTTGCTTTTCAGCGCAGTCTTTAAAAGTTAGCCGATGTTGTCATTCATCGTGAAAGCAGCGTTGTTTGCAGGGACGCCGGACATCATAATTCGATTCTCGAGGAGGTACCTTCTTCGTCCCCATCTCACAAAGTCATATTTACAATATTACATCGCAAAATTATGTACAAATTTTACTCCCAAACAATTACAAAACAAATGCAGAAGCCAGCGTGATAAAACATTTCAGCAATGCAAGAAAATCAACTAAAATAAAATTCTTATAAGACGTTAATTTCCCAAGAAAGCAAAAGATGATGATGGGAAAAGTATTTTGATAAAATAATGAGATTGCTATTTATCACGACAATGTGAAAATTGGCGTGATAAATACGAGCAAAAAAAGAAAAGAAAAAAATGCACAAACAACAGATAATCTTCTTCAAATTTTTATAACATGAACCGTTTGGTAGAATCACTGGAAAACCTTCCACGAAAAGAGAAAAACAAGATTAGATGGAGCTAAACAGGGAGAAAAAAAAAAAACCTCTCAACCTGGTACTATGATCTTATCTCTCCCTTTTCTTTTTATTTTTTAATACGAATTATTTGAACAAAACTTTGCTTTCGTCAGTATTAACAAAATTACAATTACATGCCTCGCCTTTATCAAAATGATTCAAATCTTTTAATGGCGACAAACTCGACATTGACTCTCCAGAACGTTCAAAGCAGTTAAACTGTCACTGTCTTGAAACGAATTCAAAAAACAAAAGTCCTTACAAATACATCGTTTTTTATCGTTTCGAGAAATATTTCTGCCAAATTCGAAGAAAATCGAACACAGCGTTTGGCCGTGATTGCGTGACAAGCAAATTTACAGACAGACAAAATGCTGAACGGTCGAGTTAAAATGAAGACCATGCTCGCTCGGTAAATTATAATTATTAATAAATATAATAATATAAATATTATTAAATTTTAATATTTTTTAAATTAATAAATCATTTAAATAATTTAAAAATCGATAATTATGATTATTTTAACGATATATCGTGTTACAGAGAAACCATGCTATAAAAATACTATTTTATAGAAGAGTTACCTAAAAGTTACATCGGAAATTATTGTGAAATCTGCAATGATTACTTGGTTTGCTTGCTTCGCTCGGCGAATATATGAACACCGTAGACCATCGAGCAAATAGAGTTCGAATTTTACTGGATTATCAAGAACTAATAGAATAGAATTTGATGTTTTCTATCAACGCGTCTGATCATTCGAACAAATTAGTTTGATATTATCCTTCATTTGTATGATGTTATTAACCAAGAGCATCAGCTAATAATCTGACTAATAATAACTCAACAGGATTACGTGGATTAGTTAGTTTAATTTAATCAGAATCATCGATTTATACATATTTCGGAATTTTAATAACATTCATGACACAATAAATCAATCACATTCAATCAATCATTATGACATAATACATCAATCATATTCAATCAATCATTATGACATAATACATCAATCATA
>BGPR01031875.1:0-17795 GCA_013235015.1 Araneus ventricosus | reverse complement strand
TCATATAATACACTGACCATTTCTTTTCCGACATTAATAAGGAGTTTCACAATACAAATTATTTGATTGCTGAACCCATATTTTCCGAGATTTAACTTCATCTTATGTATGAGTGACTGCGAGAAGTACCTGCGTATGTTCTTAATGACAAAATAGCAGTGAAGGAACTATTTGCAACATTCTTTCCCAGAAACAGTTTGCTTTAAAAACTCTTTTCTGGCGTAACTTCAAAAATCTGCACTCAGGACTTTTCTGGTATATTTTTTTATTAAAATCCATAAAAACTACTATGGTTGCCATCTTTACGAAGATCATCTAAAGCTGAATACAATAAAAGACCTGTGAACACGTAAAATGATATTCCCCAAGGTACATAAACGCGAAATCATAAAACATTATTTCGGAACTAAGAAGAAAGGCCAAGTCCTCGTAATTCTATTTATGTTTATGGGCGTTAGCTGAGCGAATGGTGTGTAACATTACTTAATAACTCTTCACAAGCTATTAAGTTTATGCTGACAAAAGAAAAGAAATATATGTTCAGTATTTGCTCAAACTGCGAACCTCTCTTTTTATATCTCTAAGTTGTATCTTTAAGAGAATTTAGCCATTTTTTATGACGAAATCTTCAAAATTGTTCATAATGATAGCGTTAGCTCAGTAGTGTTGACGACTTCTCAAGTAACAATAAGATGCAACTTCAATTTAGAAAATGCTCATAACTGGAATTTTATGAGTAATTGGCCTATGTTATTTACGATTTAATTCAAAACTTTTCGCCGTAAATTTTACGCAAGATTTAAAAATTAGTTCTTAAATTTGCAGAACGTTTGTTTGATGAAACAACGAAGAGTCCGTTATTTAGTTATTATTATTATTTATTAACCTTTCAGTTGTCTCTTTAAGACATGCATCGCTTTATTTCCTTCAGATGTTATTTAAGTATTTATATAACTGCTACAAGACAATTATTTATTTATTTATATTTATTTAAAGGAAATTTACGGAAGAAACTTCAATGACAAAAAATGAACATCAGTAATAAAATTATATAACACGAATTTAAAAGCCGTAAACATTTAAAAACTAAAATAAAATAGTAATTACGGCACTCAATTCAAAAAAGTTAAAAAAATATATTAAAAATTCAAATGTTGTAAACGCTTATTCTTGAAAAAAACAAAGGACATATGGAAAACATACACTTCTACAGAGCACTTGCTAAAAAGTTTATAAAATTTATATTTAATGAGAAATAATCGATGGAATTAAGTTTGAAAGATATATTTCAAAGAGAGAGAGACAGAGAGAGATTGGAAGAACTAATAATTATTGATAAAGGGCATATGGTATAAGATTGATTATATGGTTTCAAAATATTTAATGAAATTTTAACTAAATATTCCTTAATTAATTACTTATAAAAATAATTAAACTTGCTTATATCAATACCAAATGAAGAAAATCGCAGATGTTGCTTCGACTTTTGCAGTTAATTTAATTTTAGATGTTTCCAATTTTTCTTCCCTCATTTCTGCATGAAACTTTAGATGAAAAAAAGATGTATAAACATTTTTGAAAATTCACACAAAATCATCTTAATACATTTCATACATAAATTTGTGTATTTTTTAGAAGTTTCATATTGTCAATACTAAATGCTGAAAATATGTTTACTTAATTGGAAGGAATATTTTTCTTGGATAAATAGAAATAATTTCAGAAATTAGCCTTTTTCGTCTAATAAATGATAGAAATCAATAGTTTATGACTCACCGGGATGACTGCAAATTCAGTTGTAGTACCAGGAATTCCATCTCTTCCGGGTAATCCCTGTTTGTAAATAATTCATATCAGAAAACAAGAATACATTTTAGTAACAAATTAATAATTCAACACCTTTGCAAAAAATCACTAGATAATATATTAAAACTCCATTATAAATATTATTCCCTAAAATATTGATAAGATTCCCGTTTTATCAAATTAGAGTGATTTTTATTCATTTAAGTAATTCATTTAATTCTATACATACTCATATATATTTCCTAAAATATTGATAAGATTCCCGTTTTATCAAATTAGAGTGACTCTTATTCATTTAAGTAATTCATTTAATTCTATACATACTCATATATATTTCCTAAAATATTGATAAGATTCCCGTTTTATCAAATTAGAGTGCCTCTTATTCATTTAAGTAATTCATTTAATTCTATACATACTCATATATATTTCCTAAAATATTGATAAGATTCCCGTTTTATCAAATTAGAGTGCCTCTTATTCATTTAAGTAATTCATTTAATTCTATACATACTCATATATATTTCCTAAAATATTGATAAGATTCCCGTTTTATCAAATTAGAGTGACTCTTATTCATTTAAGTAATTCATTTAATTCTATACATACTCATATATATTTCCTAAAATATTAATAAGATTCCCGTTTTATCAAATTAGAGTGACTCTTATTCATTTAAGTAATTCATTTAATTCCATACATATTCATATTTCAGATATTTTAGCAGAAAAAAATAAAATTAGAAGAAAAATTCAGTTTATTATACACAGAATATAATCAAAGGCTTACGACTAAAGAGGAAATAACTAATTCCGCTGTAATTATTTTCGCTTAAATTCGAATGACAGAAAGCGCGTTAAAGTTAATCAGAATAATGTTAAATCCCTTTCCTCAGGAAATAATACAATAACAGAAAGTAGGAAACTGTTTTTAGGCTTATACATCATATAGAGAATAGGTGCAATCTTTGTATAAGAATCTCTTTTAAATACGAAAATATACACCATTTTTACTTTCTCGTATACGAAGTATACAAAGAGAAAGTACTGTAATTGTCAAAAAATTCGAACTCAAGATTTTGACGAATCTCCACGTTTTAGACCTCCCTGAGTCCAAAAAACACAATTTTAGAATTATGTCTGTCTGTGTGTCTGTGAACAAGATAACTCGAAAATTATTAGAGATGCAGGGATAAAATTTGGTATGTGTGATTTACACATAAGTTGCAGGTTTCTGTCAACTTTCGGATAAAATCCGTCTACGGGAAGTCTGTCTGTCTCTCTGTCCGCATTCATGTAAACACTATAACTCAAAAACTTGAATAGCTAGATGGATAAAATTTGGTACACAGTTTTATCATCATGGATGTAGGTCCGTATCAGATTTTGAACCAAATCCGTCGTAGGGTGGATTGTATGTCGGTCTGTATAATCGCATATTTGTAATCGCAATAACTTCTTAACGAAATTATTTAGATAAATGAAATTTTGTATGTGACCTTCTTACCTTATTTAAGATTTGTGTCCAATATTTGTGTCAATCGGTTGCAAAAAGGCGTTCAAATCGTATAATTAATTTTTCTAATCTGATTCGCCATGCGCATGCGTACTGACAGCAATCTCTGTGCACGCGGAAGCTATTGAGCGAATTACGTCACTTTGTCCTTGAGCCGGCAAGAGTGAAACGTAGCAATGTGTGATAGATGCGTTTTAATCGGTACGTATCTCCTTGAATTTGATTCTTTACCTAAATATTTTACAATCACTGTAGTCTACAATGAAGAACCTTCTGATAGTGTTTGGATTCTGGGTTACAGTAGGTTCGAATTTTTTTATCCACGCGGAAGGAGGGGAAACAGCACCTTTTTCGGGAAGTATATGAGAAAGTTTAGGGGAGACCACTCCCGCTGGTTATAATAATATTTTAGATAGTCATAAATAATGTATATGCATTCTGTCAAAGAAACTAGTAAATGTTCATTTAAAGTGCCTGTGTCAGAGATATTCATAGGACAGATTTACTTTCTCGTATATGAAATATCCAAAGAGAAAATATTGTGAAAAAAGTGCTACTTCGAGATTGTGATGAATTTCACCGTTTCAGACCTAACTGAGGTTGAAAAACAGGTTTTTGGAACTATGTATGTCTATCGGTCTGTAAACACAATAGCTCAAAAATGCAACAACTATAGGCACGAAATATGGTATGCTGTCTATCCACAAAATATACAGATTTCTATAAACTTTTCGACGAAATCCGTCAATGGAACGCCCGCCCATGTCCATACGAACCCGATAATTCCAAAACGCAAATACCTAGATGAATGAAATAAGGCATATATCATTGTAATTGAAGATCTGTGTCAAGTAGTGGACCCAAGCTTGAAAACGTTGCATAGAAAGAATAGTATATGTGTATGACATCAAACGGGGCCTATTTCTGAAAATATCAAGTAATTTTAAAACTCAATAAGTTAATTAAATTCAAGAAAATAAGTTATTAGGAATACAGTGATCTCTCACTTATGCGCGAGCGCAGGGGACAGCGAAAAAAAAAAAACGCACATAAGTGAAAAACCACCAAAGGGAGCTTAAAAGTGAAACATCAATACAGCGTACATGTATTGTTAACTAATACTATGTATATACTACTGAAAATGTAAATAAGATTGTTTTCAAAATGGAAATACGTGTATAAATCCCGTTAATTATATTTTAAGAACCAAATGGAAATGCTCCCGATTTTTTAAAATCGCTCTCAATGTCGATTCTGGGACATTAAAATGCTCCGCTAAAGCTTTTTTCGAAGTGCAAGGATTTTCTTCGATTTTTTTCAAAAACATCTATTTTAAACGATAGCGACAATTTCGTTCTTTTCGCCATTTTAAAACGTAACCATCTAAACAAAACTCCGAAAAAGGTTCTTTCGTTAGCGATCAATGTCACGTGGTACGTAAAGTACTAACCTCTCTAATTGGCTGCTGTATAAATGCGATTTTTACTGACGTCAATCACAAGAACCCCCTCGTACACTCCTGTGTATAAGTTAGAGAAAATGTGTTCCTGGAATCTGAACGATAGAGGAAGGATGAGGGAATGCATCCCTGGAAGCGGAACAAAAAGGGTTTTTGTTCTGATGAAAAAAAACTTTTTGAACTAAGAAAATTTTTGGGACGCGCATAAGTGAGAGGTGTCTTTATAGTGCGGCGCAGAAATGAATAAAAGTTATCATTGTTTTCCTATATCCCTGACCGGGACCGCGAAAAAAACGCGCATAAGTGAAAAACACGCATAAAAGAGAGCGCGTATAAGTGAGAGGTCACTGTACATGTAATAAATAGATAAAGAGTGCATGTTACATACGAAAAATGAACAACATAGTTGGGTCCTACATGAAAAATAGTAGAGACAGGACCCTCGGAGAGAAATGCACAACTTTTGAATTTGGGAATTGAAGAACTGAAACGATAACTTAGATTTCGAAATAAAAATTATACAAAATAAGGAGATATTGGCCTTTGATGCTAAATTCCCTACAGTCGTTGTGTCAAGTTTCAAGTCTCAAGTGAACAATATTTTAGGTACTTTAGTTTGAAATTTCACATATGAAGAAGCAAAAATGAATTTTAAATAGTCTGGTAGAAATTCTCGGAAAAGTAAAGATGATTCAGTTCTCTATCCAAAATCACTTTCCGTTCTATTTTGATAAGTGAATTCAGCTTTTATCCGTTCTTTTGCGGTGTAAACAATCATTTATTATCCAAAAATATTATTAACGAACATTTTTACACAGATTGAAATTTATACAAAAATCAAATGATTTCCTTAAATTTGAGAGGGACGAGACTCATGTTTATATGGAATGCCGCTGTTGAAGAATTAATTAAATTTCAGGAACCATTTTTATTATATGGCTAAGTTCCACGACACAGTACATTAAAAGGTACAAGACGCATGACAGAGAACAACAACACAAGACAAGTACGCAGAAGAAGAAGAGAGAGAGGCATCATGGGAAAACCCCGGATGGCTCTAGTAGCGCCACCTACCATAAAAAGGAGAAAACAGTGAATTGTAACCGCTACAAAATTCTTTTTAGACAGTAATTAAATTATTTATTTGGGCAATTTAATAGCCGCTATTCTTCTGGCATCTGAAAATGTCTTTAAAGTTCCGGTTAATTTACAAAAATTAAATCATTTCAAAATCATCCACGTTAATATGATATTGAGAAACAAGCGCATCCTTCAATGATGAAAATTGACATCGTAATAGAAGTGACATTAACAATAACGTGATGTACTCTAGACACCACAATGTATGCCTCTGTATCAAAGACATTAATTACTTCATCACGTAATCAACACACACATATTAATAAAATAAATGTTCCGATAAATCGCATAATAATTAGCAAAATAATCAATACACTGACAAGTTCATCACTCTTCCTAAATCAATATCTGAGTTGAATGATCATGCAAGTGAGAGAACAGAGAATTTTTAATTAACTACTGGCCAGACAATTCTGGGATCGCAGAATAACATCTAATTAGAATTTTTCCCTTTCAAATCTTTCCCATTCACAAACGAAACCGTCGGATCCCCTTTTGTTTTAAATAAATCCTTTTCCGTCATGACGTCTGTCGAGAAATCGATATTATAATCGCAATCGGACTGCTTGCTGCCGTACAGAAGCGTCTGAGAATCCGCTCCGTCGATTCTAATTAATGTACTTGGCAAAGTAATAGAGAAGGACTCGAATAAATTGGACTCCAGGCTCGATCCGAATCGAAAATTTAAAGGTCATCTCTGCAGAATACAGCTTGGATTCTTAGATAAACAGTATTACATGTTTATCTAAGAATATTCTCTTGGCTCTTTTCTTACAATCTGTTAGTGCAATTATTTTAGAAGCAGGGTTTCGATTTTGTGAGTTTAAGCATCGATTTAAAGCGCATTACTGGCGTGTGAGTGTGATGTCCGAAATTTAACAACATTTTATCAGTTTCTAATGAAGCCAAAGAAATATGAGCTAACATTATTTGAAAATTAGTATGTTGGATTTCTGATTTTATGAAATAACCAATGTATAATAGAACTAGTACAAATACTAATCGCGTAAACTTACGGAATTTTGATTTTACGGACTGTTTTATGTGTCCAAACTGATTATACTATATTTTATCATATACAACACAATAACTAAAACATCACAATTAAGAAAATAAAATCCCCTTATCCTTATAATCATAACTAACTTTTATTATATCCAGTAGCTTGTTCAATACACTTTCCCAGATTTTTATAGTTAGCGAATGAATAAATTCGTTCATAATTGTAACTCTTATCTTAACTGAACTTAGAATAGGTAGTCTTGTACAGGCAGAAGAGTAAAGGGGTTTCAAATGTCTTACTTAGAAGTTAATTAAGTCTACGATAGTTCTTTAAGAATGCATTGATTCTTTAGGCAAATAATCAACGAAATTTAACGTAAAACTAAACTTTAAAATAAAAGTGTTCCCTTCGTCGCATGTTGGAGAACTACAGTTGATTAACCCATGCAGAAAGTCCAATCTTCAACCACCAGACTCATAAAATTTGTTAAAATATTCAGACTTCGCAACTACTCAGCTAATAGAAAGATACTTATTGTAAATGCAGCCAAAATAAGAGAAACATCATTGTATCATTTAATAGAAAGATACTTATTGTAAATGCAGCCAAAATAAGAGAAACGGCATTGTATCATCTAATAGAAAGATACTTATTGTAAATGCAGCCAAAATAAGAGAAAAGGCATTGTATCATCTAATAGAAAGATACTTAATGTAAATCCAGCCAAAATAAGAGAAACGGCATTGTATCATCTAATAGAAAGATATTTATTGTAAATGCAGCCAAAATAAAAGAAACGGCATTGTATCATCTAATAGAAAGATACTTATAGTAAATCCAGCCAAATTAAGAGAAACGGCATTGTATATCCATCACCTCCAAGAAAGTGTACAGGTTTATTGCCAAAGCACAGGATACTTCAGAAGTTACCAATTCTATGTAATATCCAAGAATACTGTGAAAGATTTTTAAAAAATCTTATCTACCTTCCTGCATTACGTTAAGAACAGGATAGATACTGTTATAGAATAATGCTTAGGTATTGTCGCAGAACACTTTGAATGATTAAAAAAATAAATCCTCTCAACCTTTCTGCATTAGGTGAAGAACAGAACAGAATATTATTACGAAACAGTGCTTGGGAATTTAGTTCTTCGATTTTTTATTAATGTTCTTGAGAAAGCGACAGAGAAGGGCTTGAAAGGATTCTAGACTCGATCCCAAATAAAAATTTAAAGGTAACATTTTCAAAATCCAGTTCGAATTCTTAGGATAGCAATATGTATTTCATTAAGAATTTAAACGTCACTTTTTCAATTATTTTTTTGCGATATCAATTCAATTACTTTTATAATAGTAAATTTGAGATATCAGTTGATGTAGTTAAAATGATTAAATAATTCATACACTGCGAAAAAATTCTTATCACATTACCTAACGGATAAAAGAGCTGGGCAAAGATTCAACTAGGGTGGGTTTTGCGGTGATCCATTTATACAAATTTTAAAAAAAGATACTACGTGGTTTTCACTTTATATAGAGAGAATTAAGACTTCAAAAATATGCCTGCAAGGTAAAATGTCAAATTTTATATGTATTTAATTTTTTTTAAATGAATACCATTTACATAATTTCAAATAAATTATCTTTGATATAATTCAGGTAAAATTAATGGATTCATTGACACAATAACATTACTGAAAATTAGTGGTAATGCGCGAAATCAGAGAATTGGGTTTGAGTTTTGTTTTCTGGCGCAAGAGCTATAAATCTAACCATGCTGCACCAAACTGAATGAAATTTCTTCAGTATAAAAGGGTGAAAATAATACGCAATAAAAAACAATGAAACGTTTCAACCACAAATGAGCGCTGCTTAGATATGTGGATAAAAAACAATAGATTTTAAGAAAGCAAAAAGGTGAGCATGTGGAGTTCCCTCAAGTAAAGTACATAAAAAAACAAAATTAGTTTGAAAAAAGTAACCAGCGGGAGTGGTCTCCCCTAAGCTTTCTCGTATACTCCTAACACATATGGAGAAAAAATAAGCTAAAAGGCAGCAAAACGAACAAGCGTCCCTAATGCAGTGGAGAAAAATGCTTGGAGGCGAAAGGAGTGGGTAGAAGCGGAAAGGATTAGCGCAAGTGATCGCACAATTACTGAAGAACGACCTCCCGTCATTGTGTGATGAGAAAAGACAAATAGGCGATTTGAGCACCTTTTTCTCGTCCGATCGAAATGAAAATTGGGCACGGATCTACAGGTAATGTTAGCAGGCCTCATACCAATTTTTATTTATCAAAGCTGTAGGGTTTACGAGTTATAATGTTTAGAAGTATGCGTTTATACAGACCGACAGACAGTCAAGACTTTGACGGATTTGGCTCAAAATGTGAGACGGAAATACATTCCTGATGATAAAACTGTGTTCCAAATTTTATCCATCTAGCTATTCAAGTTTTTGAGTTATAGTGTTCACATAAAGAAGGACAGACAGACTTCCCTTAAATGGTTTTTGTCCAAAATTCGATAGAAACCTACAAATTATGTGTCAAGATTACATACCAAATTTCATCCCCGTAGCTCTAATAGTTTTCGAGTTATCGTGTTCGCAGAGAGACATAATTCCAACCAGCGGGAGTGATCTCCCCTAAACTTGCTCGTATACTTCCCCAAAAAGGTGCTGTTTCCCCTCCACCCGCGTGGATAAGAAAATTCGAACCCACTGTAACACAGAATGCAATGACTATAAGAAAATTTTTCATTGTAGATTATAGTGATTGTGAAATATTTAGGTAAGAATCAAATTCAAAGAGATGCATACCGATTTCCTTCTCTTGTCGGCTCAAGGACAAAGTGACGTAATCCTTCCCCGTGCACAGAGATTGTTACCAGTACGCATGCGCATGAAGAATCGGATTAAAAAATTGAATTTGAGAGCCTTTTTTTAACCGATTGAAACGAAATTTGGGCACAGATCAATAATTAATGGTTCCAACCGTCATACCAATTTTTATTTATCTAAGCCCAACGGTTTAGGAGATATAATTTTTACAAGTATGCGATTATACAATCCAACAGACCATCAACCATTCGACAGATTTGGTCCAAACTTTGATACTAATCTACATTCATGATGATAAAACTCTGTACCAAATTTTATCCATCTAGCTATTCAAGTTTTTGAGTTATAGTGTTCGCATGACCGCGGACAGACAGACTTCCCGTAGACGGATTGTGTCCAAAATTTGATAGAAACCTATAAATTATGTGTAAAGATCACATACCAAATTTCATCCCTATATCTCAAAAAGTTTTCGAGTTATCGTGTTCACAGACACACAGACAGACAGACATAATTCCAAAATTGTGTTTTTCGGACTCAGGGAGGTCTAAAACGTGGAGATTCGTCAAAATCTCGAGTTCGAATTTTTTGACGATTACAATACTTTCTCTTTGTATACTTCGCATACGAGAAAGTGAAAACGTTGAGAGTTAAAATTCGGACATTGACACAGGATGTTGTGAACTGACGTAATGCAATTACATTGAGAACGCATTGGTGCCTGCTCTCCAAGTAACAGATCCCGATTGGTATATCTAGTGTGACCCATTTGTAGTCTAGTGAGGAGCGAATCCGCTTTTCTGTTCGTTTGAGAAGGCCAAGGTTGCACGGAAGGTATATTAGCATGAAGCTTGTTTTCAGTCTCAATGCTCCACTGTCTTTGCCATTTTGAATAAAGGACTACTTTTGTATCCTTTTTTAAATCTGTCAAAGGGGTAATATAATTAGTATGAGCACTCGCCACCCAACATGGGATGGTATCCAGCATAACAAAAAATTAAAACCACGAGATGCGAGTTTGTTTAAAAGATCTAAAGCTTTTAAAATCAAAGGATGATTATAAGAATAAATATAAAAAAGATTTGAGAGACTCTAAAACACTTGGTGAATCCGTATAATTGATAAATTTTCTTTCCAGGCAATTAAAAATTTCTTCCAAAGCATATAAAACAGTAGTTATCTCTGCTGTGAAAACAGAACAAGATGAATGAAGTTTATAAGATAAAGTATTGTCTGGAAAAATAACATCAAATGAAACATGATGAGCGGATTTTGAACCATCTGTATATCCGAGGTAGCACGTACGTTTGCAGCAAATTTGATTTTTAGTTGATATTATTTTGTTATTGCAAATTTGACACGTCAAACTTGAAGCGAAACTGTGGCAAACTGACAATGCAGAATCGCCACCCTCGCTTGCAAAATGAGTTTGCCACAAGTTCGCCGTGACAACTAGCGAAACCCCTCCTTGCAATGCAAGCTTGCTGCACGTTTGCAAAACAAGCTTGCTACAAAGATGATAGCACAATTAGTTATTTTTGTCTCTGTTTAAAAAAAACATCCGATTTTTAATAGCATCTCCTAGACCGTCCTTCTTTTTATTAATTCAATAAATCAATGATAATTTGTTAAAAAACTAACTTTTTTATAAAAAATTTTGAAACATTTTTCATCTTTTTACTAAATATAGAACTCGCACTTTAAAGGAAACTATATCGCCTTTTTCTTAATGTTGAAATTTTAACGTTTATAAACAAAATTAAACCTAAAAAACAGTCAATGTTTGTTGAAAAATAATAACTTACATTTTGTCCCATTTTAAAATAATTACTTTCGAACCCTAATTTCATAATTTATTCTACTAGAAAAACCTAGTTATTAGTGAAAATCGCTCTCTCTTTGATTTCAAATCATGTTCTCAACACAGAATTTAAAAAATTAATGAAATCAAGAAAAGAGTTTAAAAAAAATCGAATCGAACGATGCATTAGCGAAATCTATCGTCTCCTCGCAGATTTTATCTGGCCAAGTGGTTAGAGCGTCCGCTTAGAAAGCGCTAGGTCGCGAGTTCTAATCCGAGGTTGTGTTCGTACTCTGTTTTTGCTATGTTTGCAATTAGTTTAACGTGACAAGCTTGCTGCAAGTTCGTCACGTGATGACTTTAAAGCTTGTGCTGTTAACTTGCTGCAAGCTTGTTTCACACTTGCACTCTTGTCGTGTCAACCTTGCTGCAAGCTTGCAGATTTGCAATGCAAGACTGCAAGTTTGCTGCAAACTAAAATTGCTCTCTGGGATATTGCTATGTAATCATTATATTGTTGTCAGCGTTCATTGAAAATTTGTTGATAAATAATATCAGCCGTGTTGGATTTGATAAAGTTTTAGAAAGGGTTTAGAAACTGTACCTGAGGAGTTGCCCACGCGAAAAGGAAGGAGAATTATTTAAAACTGAGAGCATAAAGGAAAATGTCAAACAACAATATTTCATGCCTGATAATACGAAAGTGTGAAAATTAATAGCCTTTTTTCTTTTAATTACGATGGGAGAACTGTATGCCACTTTTTGCTATTTCTTTGATGCAGATAATCAAATCTAAGAAATAAATAGATTAACCAGAAATCTGTGCGACGTTCTTCGTATAGCGCAGACCATACAAAGAGTTAATTGGTTTCCGCATAGATGCATGGGCTTCAACTTCTCAAAGTCTGAAACTAATTATTAGGATTCATTACCGAAGAAATGAGACACGCAAACGTCTCATATGAATGGAACATTTTAGCTTCCTTCTACGGGAAATCTAAAAAGATTTTATTATTCTAAGTGGAAATGAAGTACTGTTGAATTTGACTAACATATTTTGTGAATAAAAATATAAACACTTCTTTTTACAAGATGAGTCTAGGTAATTCTTAGGTACATAAAACAGCATAATGTTTAATATATTGTTTAATGCATGTAAAGTATTAATAGCGAATGAATATTTAAAACTATACACAGAAGAGATATTAAGTATATAATTTTGCTTAAAAATAATTCTGACTCAATAAAATATATTTACATGAAGATCATTGTTATGTTCGAAAACAGATATTATTTAATATCTAAAGGGATTGACTCTTTATATTTAGAGAACTTTTATATTTTATTTATACATATTGCATATATTTTTCTTCCATATTCTTACAAAGCTATAAAGTTGTTTCCCTGAGATGCTAATCTTGGCGACTTGGCGGCAAAGATGGCGACTTTGGCGACAAAAGAAATTTTCTAGAAGGACCTCGAACTTTCAACCTATTTCTACTGTTTTCATGAACTTTCTAGAGATTACGTCACTTCCTACGTAATGAAGTCACTTCCTGTTGAAAGGTATAAAAGCAAGCTTTCAAACCAAGAAGAGTCAGTTGGAATTTGATCAGCAAGCAAACTGGTGAGCTAACAAGAAACCTTTGAGCGCTGTGTTGAGATTTATTGGTAGTCGCTGTTGTGAATTTTTACTAGTGCTGTGTTAATACTTCTGCTACGTTTCTTTGCTTGGAATATTTGTAAAATAAAGAGCTTTATTTTTGTAAATCCTGCTTATTGGATTGCATTCACGTACACTCACAAGACTATTTCGTTACAATATGTAGCTTCTTTAGTAAAATATTGTCAAAAGAGTTTATAGTAGATTCAACAAAAAATATAAGAATGTTATTGTAATTTTCATCTCAATTTCTTATCTTATTACAAAACTGGGGTGAAAAATCTCAAATCCATCTTCAATGAATTTTTCATAACCATGTGCTTGAGGCAACGGCAATTAAATTAATAATTAAGTTCAATAATTTATTCCGACACGTATAATTTTTCGATAGTTAAATAAGCTAAGTGAAAATATTTAATTCTTCTAACCATAATTTATAATAATATGATGAATTAAAAAGCAAGAATTATTCTGTTGAAAAATTTCACTCATAGTGCATTTTTTTAAATTTCTACTCAAACACTAAGTTGCGTTGCAAAATTCCTGTAACATACTAATTAACTAAGCCAAACAAAAACTTTTTTGTTGAATGCGCAGATTAAATATGCCCTTGGGAGAGTATATCTCTTCATCTCAGTTTTTTGAAGTGCTGTTTTTTTCTGGAATGCATATAATATTTATGTTTTTATTGTGTTTTTAATGCTTACAGGTAGTCCTGGAGGTCCTATGGGTCCTGGAAGTCCTGGTTCTCCACGTTCACCCTAAAAAAAACAGAACAATTTTTATTGAAAAAATCCTCTAAATAATAATTAATAAGGGGAAAAAACAGGAAACTCAGCAGTAACAAAAAGTGCCTTTATGGTGTTAATATTTTGTGGACAAACAAAACGTGTATAATAACAAAATTCTAAAATGAATATTTACGCCATTTTTCTGCTAGATATTAACATCATCATCTTCAAGGATATTTTTTCTTCTAAGTCACATTAATAATTATAACTATGCAAAATAACTACAAAATCAAAACTTATAATAATTTTATTTAAAGTAAAATACGCCTTATGCATTATAAATTATTCATTAAAAATACAATATGCAATTGTTTCAAATAAGATATGCAGTCGAAGCTCGCGTAACATTCTTCAATCTAATTCCGATGTGTGAAGTGTAATGTAATGGTGACCGTCAAATATGTGCATGAAGTGAAATGATTGCATGACAAAGTGATTTCGAAAATCATATGTTTATCTAGAAAAAATTTAATGTAATATTTTATGAGAGAGCTTTATTTCATGTTATCATTTTTTGATTTATTTATTAATTTTTGACAATGTTTTGACAACCGTAAATAATAGATCTAAACATATCTAATTCTAAATCAATTATACGAAATGCAGTGTCTCTTATTGATAGTGTAAAAGGAATTGAAAAAAGAGAATTAAAAAGAAAATTAGATATACATACAGTATACTCTATATTACCCGTGCGCGGATTATCCATGCTCATTCCGGACTCACAAAAAATTTAAAGAGAAACATTTTCACTCTTATCATGCATGTAAAATCGATGTTGATATTCGATCGAGATATTCATTCAGTGAAACTAGTGCGCCATGACGGCGGAGGCTAAAGAATAGATTTTTTCTTTCTTCCTCCGCGTCCAATCTCTACCAATTCAACCCCTAATTTTCCAAGAAATGAATCATCCATTTCCTGCTAGCTAATTCTCGTACGAACACGCTTCTCCCGACATGTCATTCTTTAACTTCTTCGTCTTCTTTCACTTTCGCACCTGCTCCTTTAGTTTTTGGTCGTCAGTTAGTAGCGTGGAATTTTTTTACTGGTAAAAATGAGTGGTGTAAAACGAGAACGAAACGTTTTAAATGTTGAACAAAAATTAGAAATCTTTCAAAAACTTGATAATGGAGAATCAGCTAGTACTGATGCAGAAGACGGGCTAAATGAAGGAAATACAATTTATCTTTCTGCTGCTCTACAATCTGTGGAAACTTTGTTAGATTATATGGGACAAAGAGGATTTTGATTACGGTGACATTACTGCTGTTCGTAAAATATGTGTCGATATACGACAAGAGATGGACAAAGAGCAGAAGCAAAGACGCATTACAGATTTTTTAAAGCAGTAAATTCCTAGTTTGATGTTATACAGCGTGCAAATGTAATTATATTTTTGAACTGATGTTAATTTTTCTTTAATAAAAAGGAGTTTTCGGATTGTCCGTGTTTTTCTATTATCCATGCGATCCCTCCCGGTGATTAACTCGGATAATCGGGAGTGAACAGTATACATAAACTTCCCAAGAGTAATTAACATACATTATGTCATCAGATAGCTACTAGTACAGATACTAGTTTCATTGTTTTAATTTTTCAGAAATGTTTAGACAAATTTTGCTTACGATCGAAAATAAATATTTCATTTTGAAAAAATTTTTAAATAAATTATTCAGTCTGAGTCATAATTGGACATAAAAACAAGATGAACTTGATATCCAATGATGGCAAATAATTTTTTTCGCAAGCAACTTGTTTTTCAGACGATTTTGCATTAGCGAGTAGTGCACTTTCAGGAAAAATTTATTGTGCATTAAAGTAACTCATAATTGAATTCTTTTAAACTGAAGTCTTCGCTTTAGCTTTTAAAATGCTTTCAACCGAAAAAGTCAACAAGACAGGAAATTTTTCAAAACTTGTCTCCTTTTATTAGAGCAAATACCCATTTTTTTTCTTTACCAATGCCTGGTTGAGTAGATAGCTTATTTATTCGAATTTGTAATTCATTCTGTTGTGTACAGTTATTCGCCATGTCATGAAGTAATTCAATTTGATTTTTGCAAGAGATTTAAATTTAATGAAAGGTTCTTATTCCATTAACGAAAGGTACATGACGAAAGATAAAAGATAGAAATCATACAAGTTTCCTCTAGTTATTTAAGTAAATTTGATTCATCTAATCAAAGATTAATTTTTTCACTTTATGAATGATACGAAAGGAAATATTTAACTGCCTTTTTAAAAACAATAATATAAAACTGGTATTGATTTCGAAAGTTATGAATAACGTATAGCTTTCTGTCGCCATTTAAGATGTTGATTTTAAAATACAGGGGAAAATTTATTATTTAATGGAATAAAATTTACAAAAAATTGCTATGCAACATATTATTACAAAGCTATAAAGTCGTTTCCCTGAGATCCTAATCTTGGCGACGAACTTGGCGACCTATTTGTCGACCATTTTGGCGACTTGGTGGCAAAGTTGGCGACAAAAGGAATTTTTTAGAAGGACCTCGAACTTTCAACCTATTTCTACTGACCTCATGAACTTTCTGGAGATTACGTCACTTCCTATGTAATGAAATCACTTCCTATTGAAAAAGTATAAAAGCAAGCTCTCAAGCCAAGTATAGTGAGTTGTATTTTGATCAGCAAGCGAGCTGGTGAGCTAACAAGAAGCCTTTGAGCGCTGTGTTGAGATTTAATGGTAATCTCTATTGTGAATTTTCACAAGTGCTGTTTTAATACTTGTGCTACGTTTCTTATCTTAGAATATTTGTAAAATAAAGAGCTTTATTTTTTAATCCTGCTTATTGGACTGCATTCACGTACACCCACAAAACGATTTTGTCACAATATTTTTATTATTCATTAATTTATCATCAAGAGTTAGCGTTACGGCATCATCTTTAATTGAAGAACATGTCAAAAAATTTAAGAAATTATAAGAAAAATATTATTGTAAATACAATATTATACATACGTAAGACTAAGTAGTTTCTGTGTAATTGCTGTTTAGTACAGGACACATGAAAAAATTCATAAATTTTACAAGCTTTTCTTAAAATTTGTGAAATAAATATGCATTTCGGATCTGTTTGTAATTTCAGATCATGAAGAAAGATCTAATTTCACAAGCATATAATGTTATTAATATTTTATCACTAAATTAGTGAATGCACATATACGTTTTTTTTGCATTGAAAAGTGAAAATAATCCACTCACCGGAAATCCTCTTTTTCCTTCTGGTCCTGGTGGCCCTGCAGGTCCCAAATCTCCCTATAAAAATTATGTTTTATTCTTCACAGAAGTGCGATCAATCAAATAGTTCATACATAATTCACCGTAATAGATATGGGGAAAGATAGTTTTGGATATGAATAAAGTAATCTTTATTTCAAAAGCGTGAAACTCTTCAGTGTATAAAAGTACGACTGTGAATCAAAATTGTACCAATGCAATGCTTTTAAGGCAATATTTTATCACTAACTTTATACTCAAATTTCTAATTTAATAAGTACTTTATTTGGAAGAAAAGATATGTCTAGACGAGATAAAGTACAACCTTCTCTAGTTTTTTAATTTTTTTTTCGAAAAACACATTATGTATATACATAATTTCGAATTCAGTTACCAAAATTCATATCTTAACACAAATCGAAAACCTTATGTTTATACATAAGGTTTGTTAGTTTATTACTATGGAATAGTTTTCAAAAAAATATTTTATGAGAAATAAATTCATAAAAATATCTAATGGAATTGA
>BGPR01031874.1:0-17797 GCA_013235015.1 Araneus ventricosus | reverse complement strand
GAGAATTCTTGAGAGGAAACGTAAAAAACGTTTTATCTCGGCAATCAGTTTTCGCTTTAGCATTAGAGCATCCAATTACACAACAGTATCGCATTTTCATTCAAATATGGAAAGAAATAAGACTGAAAGGTAAAGCAACTAAAACGTAAATAATACTTCCGCTTCGTAGCGCGGCGGAAGTTGTTAACTGCAGACCCATCGGCAAAAGTGGTGCGGATTAGCGCTTAGATGACATGCGCAGTTTCGGCCAATTTGATTAGACACGTGACCGTGAATTGACTCCATTCCCTTCAAAATTAGCATATGCCAGGCTCAGGAACACACACTCAAAGGGGTAGGCGTACGTTTGGAATAACCATTTTTTTCGCATGGGCAACTAACTGTATGTGGCGTATTCACGTGTGTCCAGCCCACAGAACCTCAACATCCGTGGAAAAAACGTAAAACAAAAAACGTCGTATACAAAAGTGTGTTAGCATAGATAAACAAATTACCTAACTATAACAGCAGACACTCCTCTTAGTCGTCCAATTATGGATTATCAACCATCAAAACTTTTAATTTCCCGTTTCAACATGTAACGAAACATTTACATTCGTGAATTTAAAAAATTTAATAATTCAAATTCTTCGCGCACAAAGTCGCGGGTAACAGCTAGTATGAACATAAAATGATCAAAATACGGTTGCGAGTATTTTAATTACTAACTATTTCAGTCGGCAAGGACTTAAAGATAAATTACGTTTTCAATACAACTTCCATCCTTCCTTCTATAAGCTTTGAAGTGCCTTTCCATAGACTTAACGCGGAAACTTTCTCCATGCCTGACAGGTCACTCAATGCATCAAACTCAAATATTTTGATTTTACGGCAATAGTGAGGGTCTAATTAACATGACGACATTAAAATTATTCATAAAAATTCACGGAAAGGGATCAAAAATTGGTGCAAGAAAAATCTCATTGACTTTTTATGTTAGAATGTACGGACACGATTACTATAAAAATATCATCTAATTATGAGAGAATTTATATATATAGTGCAGTATCTCAATATAGACAAATGAAGTTTTAATTCGAATATCATTTTTCACATTTCAAGAAAATTCTGATAAAGATTTAATATGTGCCTTCTGGATTTATTCAAATCAAAACCTTATAAAGAAATTCGGGGATATGCTCCCGTTATATTTTATATTATCTCTACGCTTTCGATCAGATTTATTTGCATAAAATTTTCTCGAAAAGGCCAGAATTTAAGCAGTTCGTCATTTCTTTTTCTAATGGTAAAACATTTTATTAAAGACCATTAAAAATTGTAATATTATTGGGGTTGAATATCAATTACATTATATTACTATTTGGATTGTTTATTCAAAAAATTAGCGATAAATCAATTTATCTTTAATTATGGTAACAATTTTTGTGTAGTTTTGAAACTAGATATACATAAGGGAGCAATGATCAAAAGGTTTCACTATACAAGGTTCAAACTTATATCCGTTACACCCCCCATTAACTTCTAAACGGTGACAGCTTAGACCATAAAGTTGGTGTCTAGATATAGTAAAAAGGATATGCGCTACTCGATGAGACCACTTACAACGCCATCTATCGGCAAATTTTGAAATTAGCGGTACTATCTCGAAATCGGTACAATATATGGGGAAAAAGTCAATTACAAAATTGCAGAGCGTCTTTGATTTAGTATGAAAAGACACCTTGAGTGCAATAATGCTAAGAACAAAACGTGTAAAATGCGCATTTGTTTGCTAACATTTTCGGAAATTTTGACGTCATATCACACGAATAAAAGGAGAAAATGTTATTTTTAGGGCAAGAAATGAATAACTCAAACAGCAGGTGTATGGACCTTTCCGTCAACATTGCAGGACGTATTACTGTTAATTGTGTTTGCGCACCAACTATATGCCAAAACGTGTGCAAAGTGAAATTTAAACAAGGACTCAAATCTGCATCGTAGATGACGGAGAGCACTTTAAACACCGAAAATAAAGGTATATTGCGATAACTAATGGTTTTTTCTTGTTTTAACCCGTTTAGAGACGTCGATTTTAGACCCGTTTTTTCGAAAATCGAGAACAAACAAATGTGCACTTTAAACGTCCATTTCTTCGTATTAATGCATCATACAAGGTATCTTTTTGTACTAAATAGAAGACGCTCTACAATTTTGTAATTGACATTTTCCCCGTATCTTGTACTGTTTTCGAGATAAGATTGCTAATTCCAAAATTTGCCTATAGATGGCGTTGTAAATTGTCTCATCGAGTAGCGCATAGCCTTTTTACTATACCTAGACACCAACTTTATGGCCTAAGCTGTCGCCGTTTAGAAATTAAGGGGCAGAGTAACGGATATAAGTGTATAATACAGTATTGCCCTTCTTTTGCACTTTTCAAGTGACCAGAAGAATAGTGGTCTAAATCGCGGAAAACCACTTACGTTGGTAAAAATGTATAAGAACTTTGAGGAGTCCAATAAAAAGTGTTATGAACGGTTAGAAAACATTAAAGACTGGAGCGTTAAATGAGGAGTTAGAATTCATTTTTAATTTTCTCTATTAGAATTCGTTTGCGTCTGAAAAGAATAAAACTATATACAAACGATATCAAAGGATTTTATTGATGATTTTTTTTTTTCAAATGGAAGCAGAATTAAAAATAACAGATAAATACTAAAGAAATAAACCACGGTTATCCATTAATCACATTATTACATGATGGCTAGAAAACGTTTCATATTTACAACGGAGTACATTTAACACGCATGGCGAAAGATAGCCCTACTTTAAATATAGAGAAAACACACAAAGGCATCTAAAATTCGCGCTAAATCTTTATATATTCAATTGTACTATGCTATTATGAAAACCAATTTCTATGAAATAACATCAATGACAAATACAACAATAAAAATTTCTGAAGTTTAAAAGGGAGTGAAACACAGGAAAACACATTAACAACCACAATATTATTACATAAAAAATCAGACTTGCTTTTCAAACCATTCGGAACTTTAAAAATGATTCATAATTCAAGGAGTTTTATAGTTTGGATTCATTTCTGTATTATTCTCATAGGAATAAAATTAGAACCTGCAGCTCACGAATAATTTGATGTTTTAGAATCTCTAGCAATATGCTAAATTTCCCAAAATAAAACATAGGTTAAAGCACAACATGAATTGATTGTTTTCTTTAAGAAACCTCAGTTACTTTCAACAAGAATTCCATTATAGAAGCAAAATGTTGTTTCTTTCCAGTATAATTATAAAATTATTGCAACTAGGTAATTCGATGTTATGAAAACTGAGCAAAATGGCAGTAATCCACAAGATCCAGCGAGGAGCTTTAGAATTTCTAAAATGTATCAAATCTCCAAGGAAATTCAAATATGCTTGCAAATTCAATAGCTGAATAAACATTTTCTTTTCACGCCAACGATAAATAAAGACACAGCACGAATTCAGAAAGTAAATAAAATCTATCCGCCTAATGAAGGATAATAAATAGCTTATATGCATTACATAGTCATGCAAAGCGTGCTGTTCTTGGCACTACTCCCAATTGCTTTAGGAACGGGATATTCCGATGGATGACAAAACCGAATTTTTATGAAGACTTGAAAATTTAACTCTTAGTTAAATGATATTGTAGGCCGCGGTGGCCTAGTGGTAAGGTCTCGGCTTTGGGACCGGAGAGTTCCAGGTTCGAAACCCGATTGCACTGAAGATCCGTCGTGTATTGGGCCTGCTGCACGCCAAATCATACCTAGGAGGCCAAACGCCCTCCCGTAGATGTGGTGCAGGAGCTTGGAGAGGAGAGGGGTGCCAGCCCAGGTGTCGTCCTCGTTGTCTGACCGAGGTTCAGAATTACGAGGTCCGTCCCAAAATAGCCCTCGTGTTGCTTCAAAAAGGGGAGGTTAATATAACTAAACTAAACGACCTTGTTTCATTTTCTTCCGGTCCAATTTCAAAACAACAAATTCCATCGCCAGGCAACACTATCCCTGGAAACACTCTTCGGAGAGCTGATTATTTGACCGCTAGCGTCATGAACTGATACCGACAAACTCACTGGAAAATCGAACCTTACAGAGTCATACCTGGTAAAATAAACTGAACAGGGAACCTTGCCCGTTTCCATTCCATGCACCAGCAGTAGGCATGGAAATCCCGAATAGTTATCCCTGGTCATGTTTCTGTAACATTATGGTTTTGTTCAGAAAACCAATAATGAACACCGTTGCCTTTCCGAAGTTTCAACTTGAAGTCCTGAATCATCAAAACGAGCCATATTTGAAAATCATACTCTCTTCTGATATTAAATACAAAGAAAGAAGTTTATTTAATTTTTGAATAATGGGAATTTACTGCTACAATTGTTATTACTTACTAATGAAAGAATAAATTTCAGGGAAAAAGTTATAGTGTAAGTCAAAGGAAATGCTAGAATTTAGTTGATATTCATTTCTCGTTTTGGAGTAGCATGAGGGCTATTTTGGGACGGACCTCGTAATTTTGAGCTGCGGCCGGATGATAAGGATTGCGCCTGAGCTACCACCGCCTCTCTCGGGGCTTCTGCACAGCACAGGGGGAGAGCTGCGATCCTCAGTGGAATCGGGCTTCGAGCCTGGAATCCTCCGGCCCCGAAGCCATAACCTTGCCACTAAGCCACCGTGGCCCGCAAAGAAATGCTTGAATGAACTTCGACATGCATATCATGTTTGCATTTATAATTCGAGAAAATCGTTTCTTCTAATGAGTTTTTCCAAAGAAAAAATAAACATCAAAGCTGAAACACAGAAAGATGTAAACTCGTATGTAGAACAAAGACAGGTAAGAGAAATATCCTACTTGCATTCTAATTTCTCTAAAATTATCTAGGCTAAAGATATAGAAAGTATTGACCTACTAGAGCTGCATTAGTTGTGCAACCCCTCCTTTTAAGAGAAATATCATAAATTAGTTAACTCTTTCCTTAATCCTCTAACCGGAACATCTTTTGAATACCCGTTTACTGAATATGTACTTAGAGGTCATAATGATACTGATATTCCGGTCAGAGGTTAACCGATCGAATTCATTGCTTTTAACATTTAATAACGTATAGTTTATTTTTCATCAGAACTGAGTGGAATTCTTTACGAAATTTCATTCTATAACAATATGTGAATCCAGTGGAGAATCCAGATTTTGATCAGTGGGGGGGGGGGGGGGAAGGTTATAAAAATTTTGCATCGTAGTAGACCTCATGGCTTATGTAAGTCAAAAAAACTTGAACTTTACTCATCTGACAATAAGAATCACAAAAGACACTACAATACTTTCAATAATTGAATAAAAACACAATGAAATAACAAGTCAAAAAGTGTTTTTGACCACGTCAACGCTACAAGTATAAGCGGAATGACTAGAAAAGAGGGAAAATTTTCGAGCCTTTTTTTTCCCCCAAAAGCCAGAAAGCAATGTTGCCGTGGGGTTTTTTATATATGTATATAAAGAGATTAAGAACAAACAGGTGAAGTAATTTGAAAAAAAATCAAGAATTTTCATTTAGCTCGGGGGGGCGGCGGCCGCGGCCCCATAGTACCCCTCCAGTACTCGCCACTGTGTGAATCAACGGTGGCGGCGATTGGGTGGCAAAAGTGGAGGGGCAAAAAATTTATAGACACCTAAAAGTATCCCTGACTTATTTATAGACAACAAAATTTAAAAATTTAGTTACAAAATTAGCTAGCTTTCCAGGACACTGTTGTTTTTTTGTAATTCCCAGTTTTAGGCAGCTAAAATAAAATTAAAAAATAATTTTTTTTCCGTAAAAAGTGAGGGGGCGACAGCTCCCTCGATTCGCCGCCACTGTTAATGAACGTGTTACTTAACATGTATGAATTATTCAATCCTTCATAGCCCTCTAAGCGCCGAACCGGGTTTTTTCATGTTCAGTTCAAAAGCAGGTAATTCATGCTTGTATGCATATTTTCTTAAAATTCCACGTATAAAATATTCTTAAAATTTCAGATATTTGATAAAATATAAAAGGCGTCGGTTCGTTTACTTTAAGAGCTAATTTTTCGGACTTTAAAGCTGATATTAGATCGATATAATTGAGCTAGAGGGATAGAAATGCCTAATTCCAAAATGAAAAATCACTGTAAAATAGAAAAAAATTGAACAATTGGATAAGGTTAGTTAATAGGGATCCGACAAACCATTTTATGGATTCCGGGTTCACTATTGTAAACTTTACTAAACTCTGTGCAGTTTATTATGTAAGACTGAACTAGCTCTAATTCGTTACGCAACAAATTACGTATAGCGCAATAATTAACTTAGGAAAGATAAAACAACTTAATTTTTTCTGGAATGTTTAGAGAAAACTGCTGTTTTCAAATGTTTATTTTGGGGATCGTTCATCAATGGATAACTGCGTCCAATTAACATTGTCTAAAATTGGCTTCCTAAAATAGGTAAGTACTGTGCGAAATGTCATTTGTCATTTCACGTTTCTTCATACAGCAGGCTAAAGATGAATTAGAAAGTACAGCAAGCACACAGCAAACATAGAATATGTGTTTTCATTAAAACAAACTTTTTGCTGTAAAAAAGAAGCTTAGAGTATGGTGTATATATCTAAACAGTGGTGTGCATTCAACCGAAGCAAGTGAAGCAGTGCTTCGGTAAGCAATTTATTTTCTCAGACGCAGTCTAGCTGTGTTTTCAAATTACTTTTTCTCGACTTTCAGAGCAAGATCGTGTTTTTCTTGTCATCATATACGGAAGAACGGAAGGGAGGTGTAACAGGATTCTTATTGAACCAATCTTCGCTTCAGAATTTCTGGATTTCCAACCGATAGTGGGCGCGATGTAAAAAATGCGTGTTTAAAGTGAGCAGGTGATTAGTGCTTCCTTTCGTCACCTCGCTAAGATTTCGTTGAGTTCATGCTCTTCATGTAATATTCTCGTTCGTATAGATCACTTTTCGGAGAGGGTGAGGAGCATAGGCATTTATGCACAGAGAAAGAGAAAAATTACGATGTGAAACCTTTTACTATTGATTACTCATTTACGTTGCATCCTGTACAGCCTGTTGTGTATCCAATGGTAACTAAGATATATCTGTGAGCCATTTTATTTTAGTGCTTCTTCTTCGTATTATTATTCTTGTATTCAGCTATTTTTTAAAAAATTTTTATCTTGGGGTAGTTTATTAAAAAGTCTACTTGCTTTGTTGCAAATCTTTTTAAAAGGTCATTATCCCCACCCACTTTTTCAGAAAAGCAAGACCAGTAGCGGCTCGTGTTATGTAATCTTGGGGGTGCTGTCCTTCCTGCGCATATTTAATCCTTCACTGCGCAACATCAGAGAAAATCATGGGCGCTACGCTATGGAAATAATTAGTTTTTGAACATATGGATTATTTGGAAGGTTGGCTAGACGGTGTCAAGGTTAATGACTTCGAAACCCTGAAGAATCTTATGATCACCGATCAAATGAAACGGTGCGTGTCACCCGAAGTTAAATATCACTTCCTAGACGAATGGGGTAAATGTGTTGACCCGTCGGAATTAGCCGGAAAGTACGAATCCGTTAGAAGTGCTAGTAAGTCACATTTTCCCAAAGTTCCTGAACTAAAACCCTGCGAGAAAATTAGATCCGAAAAGAGAGCATAAAGGGAAACCCCTAGGAAATTCTGCCCCCCCCCCCGTTTTGGAAAAATTCCACCCCAAAGGGAAATTGACGAAACGACAATTTTGAACGCCGGAAATTAGCCGCGTGTTACATTTGTCACTCGACGGAGCATTTAAGGCCTTGTAGTATCTGGCAACGTTGAGAATCAGCGATCCATCTTTTATGTAAGTTGCGTTGTCAACAGATAACTTAGAGCGCAGAGGAACGAAGTGAGCGGCGAATAAAGCGTTGGTGTTTACCTTCTGATTATGGAATTACTTATTTAATTATTTTACACGCTCAAAACACTACAGTGGTGACTTTTTCGGACTATTTACGACTAAAATGATATACATTTGGACTGTTGTTCATGAAGAATACATACGCATCTAAATGCTTCTGTTTTTTTGGATATGCTTTCGTTTTCGGATTAATTCTTTTTGAGAATTCGTCGCAGTGTCTGTCTACTCTCCTGGATTTAAAGGATTACTTGTACAATCTCTGAGGTAAGTATATTTCAAATACCTGTCTACAATAGATCGGATCCTGCTCTTTGGTTTATTATGTGAGAAAGCACGTTTAAATTAGTTGTTCCAAAACCCATTACAGAATCTATGACTAAATTTAACTATGTTGTTTCCCATTTACCCCCAGAGGTTGCGTCACTTGTGCGCGATATTTTAATGAATCCTGATGCCACAGATCCTTATACTCATTTGAAAACGGAAACTTTTTATGGACTTTTCTGATTGCCAACGTAACTTATAAATAGGTCAGGCGAATCTTCACAACAGGAGATTCGTCAGCTTCTATAGGGTGAAGAGTTAGGTACTAGGAAACCTTCTGAGTTGTTGAGAAATATGAGACGTCGTGCAGAAACGTTGAAGGTCCCAGAAACATTTATGTTAGAATTGTTTCTACAGCTTTTGCCAACATAGGTACAAACTATCTTAACAGCTGTTATAGACCTAACATTAGATAAAACAGCTGAAATTTCAGATAGGATTTTAGAAGTTACAACTGTTCCCTTGGAAATTCATGCTGTAAATAAAAACTCGAATTTCATGGAGGAAAAACTACTTTGCGAAATAGAAAAATTGAATTCACGAATTTATAAGCTAGAGTTTTCTCGCAGTCGTTCCCCTTTTCGCAGAAATAGAAGTAACCTAAGATAGAGAGGTAATAGTCAAAATCGAAACTCGTCTGTTTGCTGGTATCATCGTCGTTTCGGACAAATCTGCTCACTTGAAAAATGCGTTTCGCCTTGCAATTTTCAGGGAAACGAAAACGGCGAAGAATAGACGCGACATGTTCTTTGCCGCAGACATCACGTCGCCTGTTCATTCGAGACCGGATATCAAATATCCCCTTTCTGGTCGACACCGGCTCTGACGTGTCTTTAATCCTGGCTAATACCTATCAAAAAAGAAACTCTCACCAACAAACCCTTGTCGCTGCAAATTCTTCTACTATTAATATATATGGACAGAAAATATTATCCTTGAATTTTAGTTCAAGAAGAAACTTTTTATGTACTCTTCTGATTGCCGACGTAAACGCACCTATTCTTGGAGCGGATTTCCTCCATTATTTTGAATTGGTGTCAGATCTCCGGAATAAATGCCTTAGAGATACAAAAACAAAATTACAATCAGTAGGCCATTTAAAGTATGCTAATCTCCATTCGGTTCAGATTTCTATTTCTAAAGGATACGATTTATCATAAACTTTTAAAAGAATTTCCTTGTATTACAAAATTGCCTAATCCAAATCAACCGGTAAAACATACTACTGTTCACCATATTGTAACAAAAGGCCCTACTTTGGAGGCAAAACCCCGAAGGCTAGCTCCAGATCGCCTTAAAATCGCGAAATCGGAATTTCAAAATATGATGCATCTGGGACATTTACGACCTTCGAAAAGCAATTATGCTTCCCCACTCCACATGGTTCCCAGAAAGGTACTTTAGATTGGAGATTATAAAGCTTTAAATTCTCAAACATTAAAAGATAAATACTCCATTCCTTGTATCGCTGATTTTACAGCCGAATTACAAGGATCAAAATTTTTCAGTCGAATCGATCTAATAAAAGCCTATCACCAAATTCCCATTCACCCCGAAGATATCCACAAAACGGCAATATGTACTCCTTTTGGTTTGTTCTAAAGTATAAGAATGCAATTCGGACTGTGTAACACATCTGCGACGTTTCAACGTTTTATAGATGAAGTCACTCGAGGTTTACCAGGAGTTTACGCCTTTGTCGATGATATTCTGATAGCTTCTAAAAACCCTGAACAGCATTGCCAACATTTAAAAACCTTATTTTTAAGATAAGATTAATACGGCCTATGCATAAATGTTTCGAAATGCGTATTTGGTGTATCGACAATAGATTTTTTAGGTTTCGATCTGTCAGAAAATGGAATTAAGCCTCTACCTGATAAAGTCAAATGTATACTGGATTTTCTTAAACCAGACACTTTAACGCAGTTGCGTAGGTGGTTTTGGGGCATGTTTAACTTTTATAGATATTTCATACCTAAAGCCGCACATATACTTGCTCCCATAGTACAATTTTTAGAAGGGCATACTAACAAAAAGAAATCTCGTTCCAGTGTTCGCACATAATCGGAACAACTTAAATGGAATAAAAAAGCAGAACAAGCTTTTATTGCCGCGGAAAACGCGACTGCCGAAGCTACTCTTTTGAGACATCCCATTCCAGGGTCTCTATAGGTAGACGCCTCAGATGTTGCTATAGGAGGCACTTTATCTCAATTATCCCCCCATCGGGGGGACACCGCGAGTCTGCGGAAGAGAGGCCGCCGTATAAGTAAGCAGGCTCTCGTCAACCCGATGGCACAATAATGGTGGTGTGACTGTTTGGGCCCATCTCCGAAGACAGGTCGTACCCCGATAAAACGTGGGGTTGTTGCACGAGCTTCTCGCAATGGGGGCTATAATGCAGGAACCTCAGTGCCTGACTATGCTGTCGTGGCGGTCAGTCTTTTAGGTTTACCCCGATGCTTAGGCAGGATGGGGTGACGATTCTTATGGCTATCTCAATTATCACAGGGGCAATGGAAACCAATAGCCTTTTTTTCCATGAAACTTAATAAAAGCCAACGAAAATGGTCAACTTATGACAGAGAACTATTCTCGATTTATTCGGCAATAAAAAAATTTAAACACATGTTAGAAGGCAGGGAATTCCAAATTTATACTGATCAAAAACCGTTAATTTATGCCTTCAAGCAAAATCCAGATAAATGTTCACCTAGGCAATTACGTCATCTTGATTTTATATCGCAATACTCCACTGACATCAAACATGTGCAAGAATCCAAAAATGTTGTAGCAGATTCACTTTCACGTATAGAATTTAATTCAATTGCTAAATCGCCTTTTCTGAATTTTAGTGAACTGGCTAAAGCTGAACGAAATGATCCAGAAACTCAAAAGCTTCTACAGGGCAAAAGTTCCTCACTTCAACTTGCACTCAAACCTTGCCCAAGTACAAATTCTGACTTAATATGTGACATTTCAACTGGTTCGTCACGACCATTAGCTTCGGAATCATTTCGAAAACTAATTTTCGAGCAGTTGCATAACATTTCACATCCTGGAATAGCAGCTATGACAAAACTAATCAGCGCCAGATATGTTTGGCCAAATATGAAACATAATATAAAAGAATGGGTGCGGTGCTGTAAACCTTGTCAAAGATCTAAAGTTCAGCGCCATATAGAAGCTCCATTAGGAACATTTAGTTTGCCTGATGCTCGTTTTCAACAGATACACAATGACATTGTTGGTCCGTTACCTCCATCTGATGGTTGCATCTATTTATTAACAATGATCGAGAGATTCTCAATATGGCCAGAAGCTATTCCAATAGTAGACATTCAAAGCAAAACCATTTGTAGAGCGATTTTTCATACTTGGATATATCGCTTAGGATGCCCTTCGATAATAACTACAGATCAAGGCTCGCAGATGCGATCATCTTTATATAGCGAGTTTTCGGAAATGTTGGGTATAAACCGAATCCGCACTACAGCGTACCATCCAATCGCAAATGGGATTGTGGAGAGATTCCATCGTCATTTAAAATGATCTATAAAAGCCCACGAGAGCACTCAGTGGTCGAAAACTCTTCCGATAGTTCTCTTGGGAACCCGCACAGCTGTCAAAGACGATATCAAAGCATCTTTTGCCGAACAGGTGTACGGAACAACTCTCCAACTTCCCAGTTATGTGATTGAAACATCAATCATTCCACCCTGCTATGATATCTTTGTTGATCGCCTTCGGAACACAATGCGTGAAATGAATCCAGTTGCAACATCAACACACGGAAAAACAAAGTTTTATGTAAATCCGTCTTTAAAAACTTGTTCGCATGTATTTTTAAAGATTGACAGTGTGAAACCTCCCTTGTGCCAGCCCTATACAGGCCCTCACAAGGTTTTAAAATGAACAGAGACGAACTTTACCATCGAACTGAATGGCCGGACATCAACTGTGTCCATAGACCGCGTCAAGCCGGCATACTTAATTCCAACTTGTGAAGAAAAAACTATCTCTCCTGAAACTTTCCAGTTGGACAAACATCAATCTGCCAATCAAATTGCACCAGATAAAACTGTGACAACTAGATCGGGCAAACGAGTTCATTTCCCATCCAAACTGCCAACATATATCACTTATTAACCTTGATTATATAAACATATATTATAATATTACTAAAATTGCATCTTGTGTCTTACAGGAATGATTATGTAAATTTATCATAAGTTATTTGTAACATTTTTTTTTCTTTCCTCTCCATTTTCATTTATGGTTGTATATTTTACAGCATATTTTGTATTTTTGTGTCGTTCCGTCGTATTATCCTCTGTCTATCTGTAGTATCTGGCAACGTTAAGAATCAGCGATCCATCTTTGATGTAAGTTGCGTTGGCAACAGATCGAGTAGAGCGCAGAGGAACGAAGTGAGCAGCGAATAAAGCGTTGATGTTTACCTTCTGATTATGAAATTACTTATTTAATTATTTTACACGCTCAAAACTCTACAGCCTAACTGCCCACAGTTGAAAAAATATAAGCCAGCTGAGGTTGTAAATCACGTTGGAATGGCGGATTCATCCGAAACACTTTTTGCTCCGTATATGAGTAAGGCTCTAATGAATCAGACAGAGATGTCAATTTTAAGGGATACCGGAGCGTCTATAGATTTAGTGAGCTGCAATCACATCAATTCCGAAGATTAAACGGGCGAAACTGTCTGGATTAAGCAACCGTTCGATAAGAATTTTGTCTTCCCCTCGCGAAAATTGAACTCCAAAGTCTTTTATTTGGGAAGATAATCCCGAAAGCAGCCGTTATATATGCTAGCCTCGATAATGGTATTTATTTATTAAGAAATAGGAGCGCTCAGTTACTTGAAGAACAACGGAAAACCCCAAATTTAAATGCCATAGTGACGAAAATTTTTGTACTGCCGTAGTGAAGAAAATGAATGTTGTAAATTTGCGTAAATGTGTTTAAGATGTAAAATATATTTCCGAACGACAGTAATTTGTCTGCAGAATTATTTGCCTCCATCTTTCTCAGCCATAAACAGCCGTGACCCTCGGTAATCAGGCCCGATAAGTGTATCCTTCTGCGACCTTGACGTCACCAAACTTAGAGGAATGCGTTTCTTCCCATTACCACTTTCCGCCGATACTAGCATGCACGTGCGTTTGTAATGTTACTTGACTAAATTTTTAAAAAATATGTACAGATTCTAATTTATGAGAATGGGAATTTATATTTGCTCCAGAGTGGCTTGTATATGCTCTCGTACCTCACTATGATTCGAACGGGCCTAAAATAAAATAAGTTTTCCTAAAGACACAGAGATACGAAACCGGTGGATTTCAGTTATCAAGTGAAAAAATTTTACTCCAAAAAAATTCAGCAGAGTAGGTTAATTTTTCGGTATTCTTATTTTACTATTACTACTGTGTGTATACATTCATATTCTTTGACATAAAAAATAAACAATTTCAGTACTGTAATTGTCTTTTTCACTTGAAATATGTGGATCTTTTACAATCATTTTCTTTTTTTATAATGATTATCTTTCTAACTGTATGTATAATGTGAGAATTTTGAAGTAATGCCAGTTAAAAAAATATATATATTTTGTGCTTTAGGTATTGAATAGATCCATGTATCTATATTTTAAACAATACTGACTTACTGATTACGTTTGCTTTCTAGTAAATATATGCTTTTGTTAGTTTTTATTCATTCCTTTCAAGTCATGCTGGGACTGTCTTTAGTGAAATTATATGAAAGACTTCCTATTTTTCAAATATTTTTAGTTTACAAATATGTATATATCTATTTATAACTTTCTCTGTTTATTTCATTTTAAGGTTTGTCAACTATATTTAAAGACTTATTTCCTTCTTACCTGTAAAGATGTTGTTCCAAACACTGGAAAAGTAATAGAAGTGCCACTAAAAATAAAAAGGTAAATAAAATATTCTGCATTGTTAAAAAGCATTGGTTATATAAGTCATTGCAATACATCGTGCGTTTTTAATGTAAATGTTAACTGTTTATCATTGTTACTGATTGAGGAGAGTTTAGGACTGTTATCATATTAACAGTTTTATGAATGAATTTTACCAATGAGGATAAAAAATGTGTGAAAGGTAGAATATTTCATTCTCAAAAAAAAATTGTTGCATGGAAATAACAAGGTTTATATTCTCAAGGTTTAAGAAATTTTAAAAGCAAATCTAGAAAAATTTCACTCTTGGAGGATGTTTCCGTCCAAACTCATGGAGAGCAGTGGAGTGAAATACGTATTGTGATTGATGTCCGTCGAATCAGAAAGTTCAAGCATAGCCCTTGTTCACGATCACAACATTTATTGTACGATCACACACACAGAACTATATACATGGTTTTTAATACAAAAGAGAGACAAGAGAAGTGTGTGGTAAAGTGCGCATTGGCGCCCTCACATATTCTCAGTGGCGTAACAAGGCTGGGGCATGTAGGGCACGTGCCATGGGCGCAATTGCAAGGGGGCGCAAAATTAAGGAATCAATTGGTTATATCTAAAAGATATGAACCTTTTTTGAAGCTCTTATTTCCAAGTTTCTTAAAGATTGAAATAGTTTCAACAAAGTGTGGGAAAAATCTTATGGATACAGTAATTTTTATAACACGGAAATCTCAAGCTGCGACAAAATAATAAGTAATATTATGTTTCAAAGATTTGTTGACCCAAACCTCCGTCAATGAAATTAAAAGCTCGTTTAAGGAAGGTGGCTTCCCAACTTTGTGTCTCGGTGGGATTGGAGATACGGGAAGATGGTTAGAAATGATTATCTCCCGCAGGGTTTCAGATGGTTTTTCACGGTATCCCTGATTCATACTGACAGGATATCAGTTCTTCGGAAATTGGTGATAAATGGTTAGCGAAAGTGTCATTCCTATTTTCGATCAGCAAAGAGTGAAGAACGGAAAATATACCTCCATTTTTTGCATAGTGTTTTTAGTCCTGAATATATGCATAATTTGTATGATGAAAATGCGATAGTGTTTATTTTAAATTTTTTTTCGCAAAACCTAGATGCAGTTGTTCTACTAAACGCAAGCAAACAAACAAACAAAAAATACTCGCCAAGAGAGAAAAGACCGCGCAAAGTTTTGCAGTTGCTGGTAAAACTATCAGTCCTTATTGACGTTGAAATAAAGATAAATGAAAGGGATTTCTTTAATAATTAACGAAAACAAACACATAAAGGAGAAATTCAATTCCTACCGTAACCCTAATGGAAAAAAAAATTTCGGTATAAAAAAAATATACCGGCTTATGCAGTGGCGGACTGGCCAGGTTGCCAGCTTGCCCGATGGCAAGTGGGCCCCCTTACACATAAGCTGATATGGGCCCCCAGGATATGTGTATGTGAAAGAGAGAAAGGGAAGAACTTTTTCTAGAGAAATTCCTGCGTCTTTCTAAAGCAAACAAAATAGCAAGTAGTTTTATGTTCCTCACACAACCTTTTCTTTCTGTGCAAGGTCGGGATGCGATGACCACTTATGTCACCCCCGGCAGGACGGAAGAGATAACCCCTCTGAGCAGGAAGGCTGTGGTCCTTGGGAAATGTCTAAATAATATTCTTTTTGGTTGTTAGTGCTTTTTACAGTCGTAAAACTGACGGACAAGCGAACAAAGAAAATTGTCTACTTCGAACTTCTGAAACTTACAATGGGAGGGAGAATCATGTAATTTGACTAAATAGCATCGGTGAAAAGGGGAAACTCGCCTTTTCCTTGGGGTAGGGGGTCTATGGGAGTGCTTCTTTGGTTATGTTAACAAGGTTTTAAAAACTGTAAAGGGCCCTTTCTTTCGTGACAAATAATTGGGCTGTGGGGAGTGGTATTCCTGTTTTCTGTCAACAAAGAGATAGTAGAACATGCATAGCATATCTTAAAAAAGGAGAAAAAAGACTTAGAGAGGTGTATTAAATACTGACAGCTTTCGGCGAATAGCTAAATAATTCATCTTATTAACTGTATGGATTAAATTATACCAGCCAACTTTAAATTCACCAAGTGATCTAATTTTTGGTAAGCTGAAGCCATTAATTGTTACATAAAACCAAGAAATAAATTAGTTAAAAAATTGAAAAACAGTGGACAGGAAATGTATTAATATTTGAACTAAATTTTGATGTAGTATGTTTCGCATCTGATGAAATTAATGACTTAAGTTTTTACATTTAGCAGATAAAAAAGGCTAAAAATCTTAAGAGTCAATGAAGTTATTTTTTTTATTGGTCAAGCATAATTCTAATTTAAATTACAATTATTACACTTTATTAAGCTAATTATAGAGTGAATATTTAACCTAATTAAGCACAAAATGAATTATATAATCTCCAGGAAAAACTTTCTTTTCGTAACAGGAAAGATGAGTTTTAAGATCATTGTTAAAAATTAAATATATCATAATAATATCGTAAATATGTCTAAAAAGTAAATTTATTTGAAGTAATGTGGAAAGAAAATATTGAAATTAAAAAAAGGGGAAATAGAATGCAATTTATTGCATTAAAGAAAGTTTTTATATCGTAAGATGAAAATAAAATTTTATATCATGCTTCTTCTTTATCAGAAGACAAATATAATATTTATTGATTTGAAGCAATGAAAGTTGATTCACTTTCATTACAACATTTCAAAGTATTGTTAAATATTATGCTTAAAAATATTATTTTTCCCAATTGCAAAATTAAGGAAAAATTGCACAGCAACTAAACTGGCATCACATTGAAAGATGAAAATTTTGAAATTTAATAATGTGTAAAAATTATTTTTATGTGATAATATTTTTTGAGTTATAGTTGAAAAAATTCCGAATTTCTGCTTAATTTTTAATTAATCAAAATTTAAAAACTTTCCAATGCATTCCTACGTTCTTATAGTATGCTTGTACCAAATTTGATGGCCTAGATTCAATGGACTGTAGAACATAAACAAACAGACAACAACCTACACATACATTCTCTTTTATCATTTGTTGACATTTGCATACAAAAGCATGATAAGAAGCAAAACATAGAAATAACACTATGGTACTTCGTGTTAGATTTTATTGCTTAAAAAAATAAAATGCAGCTTTAACTTATAATTTTCTTGTTTTCAGTTGTCTAGTTTGAAATTGATTTAGTACAAAAGTTTAGTTCTTTATATGCAAAGAGGAATTATTCGTCTTTTATAAAAATCTACAAGTTTTCTTTTTTTTTAAATCGATTTTCTTTGAATTTGGCATGCATGCTCTTTGATGTCGGCGAAAACCACCGTATGTGTAAAGATTTTTATTTTTTTAAATTCCGTTTCAAGATGGTGGAAACTTAAATGATTGCGTTTTATGTAGTGTTAAGTATTTTTCCAACGATTGTAGCCAAACGAAACTCCGTTCATAATGCCTCCAAAGATACCTCTAATAATAACAAATTACATTTCATTGTGATTTTGTTAATATTGATAAAAGCAGACATTTAATTGTACTTTAATTAATAATGATAA
>BGPR01031873.1:7471-17798 GCA_013235015.1 Araneus ventricosus | reverse complement strand
TTAATAGCTTCGTTCAGTTACGTATTGCTTTGTCCACAGAGGCAGAGCTTTTCGCTCTTTTCCGCGCAGGAGACAAAAAAAAAAAAAAAAAATTGTCCTCCAAGTCAATTTTCAACTCGCATTTTATATTTTAGACCTTCTGAACTATTCTTTTTCGACTTTTAAATCATTTTCTTCAAAAGAAAAACAGATATTACACTATATTTTTCCTTTCCCTGAGCTTCAAGGGGTGGGGCCGCAGCCTACATTACTTATATAGGCATATGTCATATAGTATTTTCATCCCCAGCAACGCCGAATTATTTTAGATGGTACTATAAAGGATATTAAGCCTCAATGAATATCGAGGAAAATTCTTAAACATTCCATTAGAGATATCAAAATATAATAAACAGCTAAATTCCTATTTGCCAGAAAATTTTATTAGCTCTTCACGGCTTTGCGTGTTTCTTTTGTCCCCAGATTTTTGATATTTTTTTTCTTTCAACAGCAGTCATAAAGTTTGGTTTGAAAAAAAAAAAAATGTTTTATTTTCAAAATGCAAACGAGCTATTCGTGGAAACAAATCAATACTTGAAAGGAAACCTCTTCTCTTGCTCTGCCAATTTGATAGGATTAACCGTAGTATAATAAAGGAAATAAGATTATGTTTGACATCAAGTATTTTTAACCGTTCTTTCATTATGAGTTAATTCTTTAGTGATCTAATAAATAATGTAAGCGCAAACAATTCGAATATTACAAAGCTTTTCGCTACGCTTTACATTAAATATGGCGCGGTAAATAAAACGTGTGTTCATCAGATGGGTAAGGGACAAAATTGATTCTTCCTCTCTGATTGTTTTGATCGATTTGGTAATACAAAGGAAGTTTTTTGTCCTTTCTCATTGATCAGTTCACAAGTGTTAAACGCATTTTTTAGCATGCACGCCATTTTAAGTTCTTCCTTTTTTAACCTTCTCGTATTCAAGTATATAGAAAAAAAAAATTCGACAGTAGCAGGCTGTCTCACGGAAACGGCCGCTGGGATGAGGGCCTAGACTTACTTACCTTACTCAGCTGTGACTTTCTATGACTGAAGTAGCTCTATGTGGCTAGTAACTCTATAGTCTATAGTGACTATTGATCCTGAGTATGACTATGTGCTCTATCTATGTAAGAATTCTTCGGTTAGAATATTTTATGTTATCAGTAATACTTACGGAATATATTTTTAAATTGCTAATTTATTAGCCGTATATATTATAATAATGTAAATAAAATAAGAGCTGAAAAATAGAAAAAAATATAACATTCCATTTAAGTGTATGCTAAAAAGTTAAAATACTATTGTGCAATCCAAAAATGTTGATTTCAAAACAAGATCGTTGAACTTAAGACATAAAAACAATACTTATAAACAAATTATCACAATATTAGATATGATAAAAGAAATTCCATGAATTCATTAAAATTTAAAACATATAATAAAATTATTAAATTGGTAGATTTTGCCAGATTATTTATCACCTACTGTATTGATTTTTATTTCGACCTCAGCCGTTATTGATTTAAAAATTATCTAGCTTGTTAGTACGATAAAATTAAAGTTTTTTTTAGTTTTAATTTCTTTTCTACACGTTTTAATTTTAAGGCTTTACTTGCTCATGACCATTTCTTCCGAAATAAAATCATTCGTTCACCATTGACAGTCAAGAACGGACTTTTCCACGAAAGATTTTGTCATTGCAAATCATTATTTTAAAATTACAAACTTTTCATTTTGATTGTCCTTTCGAGTTAATTTAATGTCTTTCATAATAAATGTGATTAAAAATGTAATTTGCTTCTTGTATTCTATCACCTACTGTATTACGATTATCGACCTTCGTTGCGTTATTAAAAATTATCACTTGGTAGTACGCAAATAAAGCTTTTTACTTTTTTACACCTTTAATTAGAGCTATTTATCTCCATACCATTTCTTCAGGAAAAAATCATTCGTTCTCCATTGACAGATCAAGTGGACTTTTCGAAAGGGTCGACATTACAGTTTTTTTAAAATTTAAACTTTCATTTTGATTGTCCTTTTCAGTTGAATTTAAAATATATAATAAATGGAGATTAAAAAATGTAATTTGCTTCTATTATTCTACCTCTTACTATGATTTGTTTCAACCTTCCGTTTTGGTGCAGTTAAAAAAAATTCATCTACTTGTGATAGTGCAAGTAAAGCACTTTTTGTTACACGCGCTAATTTGAGCTGATTACTTTGACCATTTCTCCCACCAATAAAGCATCATTCGTTCTACATTGACAGTCAACCACGACTTTCCACGAAGGATTGTACACTGTCCACGCATAACAAGTCATTGTTTTCAAATTTTAAACTTTTCATTTTGATTTCCTATTTCCGAGTTAAATTTAAAATATAATACAGATAAAGTTAATGAATTATATTTGCCTATAGATGTTTCTATACCTACTGTATTGATTTGTTTCGACCTTGATTTTGTTTTAAAAATTATCTACTTGTTAGTACGCCAACTAAAAGCTTTTCTTTTTTTGACACCTTTGTTAGAGGCTATTTTTGCCATTTTCTCCCGCAATAAACATCATTCAGTCTCATTGACAGTCGATGGTTTTTTTCCACGAGGGTATTACTACCTTCCCATAACAAGTCATTGTTTTCATAAATTCTTCATTTTTGAGTTGTCTTTCGAGTTGAGAAATTTAAAATATATAATAAAGTTAGTAAAATTATGATTTACTCTGATCAACTTCTATCACCTACTGTATTGATTTTATTTCGACCTTCGATTTTATTTTAAAAAATTATCTACTTAGTAAATTACGCAACTAAAGCTTTTTTACTTTTTTTACACGCTTTAATTTAAAACTATTTACTCATCATTTCTCCACCAATAACATCATTCGTTCCTACATTGACAGCATGATCAAAGCCGGACTTTTCACGGAAAGATTACCACCTTCCATAAAAGCAGTTCTTTCAATTTTACTTTATTCTTTTGTTGTCCTTTTCGAGAGCTGATGTTAAAATATCTTGGGGAATAGCCGAACGAGAAAAAAAAAAAGGAGGCATTAGATTATAAATTGCTAAATTATAAAAGAAAGAAAGTAAAAAAATGCTCCCTCGTCACAAGCGAAAACTGTAAAACTCGTTTCCGTCAAATAAGAACTCCAGATCGACCTTGATTTAGAAGCCAAGGTTTCTTGTTATGTATTATTGTACGCAGTTTAATGATTTTAAATCGAAACAGTTGCTTGAACAGATACTTTAAGCGCTTATTTTAAGACGCTTGCTGATAATGATGTAGAAGCGAGTAATGTTTTCGTAAAGGCGGTATTGTTTTTGAGCCAGAGAAGAAATTAAATAGAATATTCATGAACGATTAACACTGCGTTTCAAATGTTTTATCTTTATTTATTTATTTTTTTACCATTATGTTACTTGAATTTTAACGAGTCAAAACTCAAATTCAAATTGCTGGTTGTAAACATCTGGTTGATTTGATATCATGTTTTGACTTCGATTTTCTTGATACTGTTTCCTTTCTAGTATAGATGGCAGATTACTAATTAAATCGATATTTGGTACAGAAAAATTTTAATATTCAAAACGTCAAGTCAAAATACAGTAGAATTGAAGTAGAAATTTGTACGTGTCTTTTCATGGCGTAGCGATGGTAATAGCGCAGAGTCATAATATTATGTTATCGAGGATTTATGTATTGGCGAGGAAGCGCAAGATTGAACTCTGCTTCGCAGGTGGTCCATTTACTCACAACGCTCCCTCATGTGATCTGACAAACTCTTTAATCCAGGCGACTTTTTTCTTCTATCCAATTTAGAAACCAGGGAGTATTTGGGAGGAAGCGCATGATGGGCTCTCCCAACCTGGGTTCTACTCAAGACGCTTACCCCTGCTGTAACGTTCAATTACAGGCGCTCGAAATAGATTTTGGATTGGAAAGGATAATTGGACGCTTTATCACCTAAACGATCTCAGAACCACACCTCCCCTTCAGAAAGAAGCTAACCGCATCAGACCGGCCTTCGCCCGTATTGAGGAACTTAGGACCGTCTCAGCATCAGTGTGAGAGTTAAAAGGGATATAAACGTTTTGTGTTACCATGGGCAGTGAAGCTGAGTGAGAGTAAGTGAAGCGATCCGGAAAATAATATGATTTTTTTTACCTTAGTTGTCGATGGGTTAATAAAGTGCAATGGCTCCACAGGTAGGAGTGATATCAACTCACCATCCCTCGTCATATTTTGCTAAAAATGGCATACACACGAGTAGGTTTTGACAGCCATGGCGCCCGAGACTGTACCGTGGGCATTCACCTCTTGCACCCCTCAAGTAGCTACGCCGCCGGGTGGATTTTATACTAGGTTTCCCACGTTCATGAAAATCAGCTTAAACTCATAAGATTTCATTTCCTTGCCTCAGGGCCCTGAAAAAATTACTTGTTTTTTGCAAGCGCACACCCGGCATTGCACCTCTTTGTTCCGTAAGTAGATACGCCACTCAGGTGGATTTTATAGCAGGAGTTTCCCACGATAAACTCCTTGAGATTTTATTTCCCGTCTCGGACCCTGGAAGAATGTACTTGATTTTTGAGAGCTGCCAGCCGCGGGCATTGCACCTCCTTGCCCCCTAAGTATCTACGTGAGTAGGTACAGTATTACAGGGTTCCCACGTTCCTAAGCAAGCTCCTTGAATTTTATTTGCCTCTCCAGGAGCCCTGGAAAGTAGCTTGATTTTGGTCTGCCAGGGCATTACCTTTCACCTTTATAGGCCAACTGGTGGATTTTAAAGGTTTCCCACGTTCTTTGAAAATCCTTGAAACTCAGCAGATTTTATTTCCCTTATGTGACCCTGGAAAATACTTGATTTTTAAACTGCCATAGAGTACCTCTTCCCCTAGTAGCAGTACCCTGGTGGATTTTATGCGGGGTTCCAAGTTCCTTGAACTTCCTTAGAATTTTATTTGCCTATCAGGGCCCTGGAAAGTAGCTAGGATTTTTTGAAACTGCCGCGGGCGCTAACTCTATGCCCTCTAAGCAGCTTACTGCCATTGGTGGATTTACTACAGGGTTCTAACAATTCCTTGAAACTCCTTGAATTTTATTTGCCTTACACGGGCCCTGAAAAAGTATGATTTTTTTTGTTGGGTCCTTGAAAGTTCTTGAAAAATAAAGAATTTGTCCATCCAATATTTTAGGTAATGAAGAACCGGTGTTTAGTTACTTGGTTTTGCTTTGAAATTCCACCAACAGAAAGAGGGTGTTCGTATGGGAATGCTATCAGTCATCAATCTTTCTCTCTTTGTATATAAAAGGCAACCTAATTTGACAATGGGAAGTAATACTTCATGAGAGTATTTCAAATGTCGATAAATTGCTCACCAGTTATCTAATATATTTAGAAAGTGTGCATATATTTGAAAATAATTTTGTTTCTAAATCGCATCAGCCGATTTCTCTTGTGTAAAGTCGGTTTTTTTCCAGAATATGTAAGTTAAGTTGTTCATTGGAGCCATGAAGTCTCTATTCTGTGAACGAATAACATAAAAACTTAAAATAGTTTAATGGATGATTTGGCACATGGTTTTTTCATTAAATTTGTAGATACGTAACAATTATTTTTTATTTCAAAATAAAAATGAAAATGATTAAATCTGATTGAAATTGTCTTGCATTTTGATGTCTAAAATATATAATTTTATGGTCCTTGAATTTTTTTCAAGGTCATGCAGATCCTTGAATTTTAAAGATCCTTGAAACCCCTTGAATTTTTTTTAAAAAGGTTCTGCAACTATTTTTTTTAAAAGTCCTTGAAACTCAGCTGAATTCTTTTAAAGGTCCTTAACTCCTTGAATTTGAAAAGGTTAGGAAATCCATCTGCAGGAATCCTGTCTATCTACCCGTTGTGAATTTTTATACAGAAAAAAAGGCACAGGCTGGACGGATGAAATTTGGCATAGCTGTTTATGATCCATGGAATTGTGAATATGTTTCATTTGGAGTACAGACAGAATTTCTAAAACTCGACCATCATCATTCTTTCCTATTCATTGTATATTTGAACAAGATTATCAATTAGCAGCCAATTTATATAAATGGAATTTGATATGCAGGTTACCTAAAATTGTAGATTTATATCAAATTTTTTAAATGCAAATCTAAAAGAGGAAGACATACAAAATGTATATTCAGTTTTCTTGGCTGAGATACAGAAACACAAAAATGTCGCCATTTTGTTTCTAATGTACACAAGAGAAACTCGAGGAAAAAAAACATTCCTACAGTTTTCCTTACTTTTTTTTGTATGGTCTTATCAAAAGGGAAAAGAATAAACTCTCGAAGCGGCAACTAGATACATTTGACTTCCAAAACGATCGTAAGATAGATATATATAAAGCCTGGCCAATTTTTTCCCTGGAAAAAAAAAAAAAAACATCTAATGTAACATATTGCACCACGCCTATTGACAATATATACTGGATATGGTCAAATATTTATTTCCGAAAATTTGTCCCCTTGTTTGTTTTTGTCATTTGCTTAATGTTACAGTTACATGTTACGGTGTCCAATGACAAGATCTTTGGCTCTGTTATATTATTTATTTGTTCATTCGCCTAAACCTAAGGCAGTTCTTGTTTCCAAAGTGGTCTCGATGGCTTCGCTCTCGACAACTGTCATCGTCTTGAGTTCTTGACATCCCTTCGCTACGGGGTCAGAAGTGAACGCGCGGACATCTTTTCGGTGGCCACCCATCAGCATCGGGCAGAGACAATCCTGGTCGACTTGGAGCGGTGTTCCAAAAACTTCCCTTGGGCTCCGAAAGTTACTCGAGCAGCTCAAGATGACAGCGGAAAAAGCTGAGTAACCATGTGGCATCAGTGAACGCAGTCTAAGAAACGTAAAGCAACCAATTTACGGCAATTTATGTGTATGAAGAAGATTTACTTTTAAATAATAAAAAATTCAATCAATGGGTATGATCTACTTATGGGTAATCCACTGGATGATTGAAGTCATATTGAGTACAATGGGTAATAGCTCACTATGAGTTAATTGTAGTCATAATACATTTCAATAGGTAGATTGTATGCGCAATTCACCACAATAAGGTAATCAATATTTGGAAATTGATGCAAATAGGTAATTCAATGAGATATTAATCTCTTAATAGTAACAATGGGTATAATCATATGGATTATAAATAGGGCATTGATAATAGCAGGTAATCAACCGATATGGTAATGTATGCTAGTAATCATTGGAGTAATTCATCCTAATGACAAGTCAATGAGGTAATTCATCCTAATGTAGTAGGATGAATTGATCATAATGCGGTAATTGATCCATATGAGCAATCAATCAGTAATTGACCGATAATGGTAATCCAACGATAAATTGATCATAATGAGGTCAATCATGTTAATTGATCTAATGGGTAATCAATGGTTAATTGTATCATGATGGGTAATCAATGGGAATGGTCATAGTGGGTAATTATCCTAATGGGATCAATGCACTTGTGTCGAGGCAATTTAGTCGGTGGGTGGAGGCCTAGCCAAAAATGTGCTTTCTCGATTCTCTTCACTATGCGGGGAGTTAGAAACTTTTCTTGGCGGTAAGTTTATAACTTTTTTTACAAATATGGACTCAAATAAAATCTTAAAGTGTGACGTTATTTAGAAGACAAGATCTAAGAAGAATAGAATTTATAGCCACATTTACTAAGACATTTTAATTATTAATGAATGTTTACTTTTCTTTGTTTTGATATTTATTGTGGTTAATTTCTTACAGTATTGGATACAGTGCCTAAAACTTTCCGATTTTTTTGATGTTAAAAATTAATTTTTACTTTGTAATTCACTAATAAAAGCTTGTTTTATATTTAAGAAAACCTTTTTTATATTTATTCTTGCGATTACGATAACACAAAAACACATCAAGCTAGACAAGTGACATTTGGAATATGCTTTTATCACCTGTATTGTAGGCGAGTACACATATTTTACCCGATTCATCACCGGATTGAAGGTCTCTCAGAATATACGTCTGCGAGTATGTGAAACGATAACTCAAAATCGCAACATGCTAGATGCGTGACTCATGGCGTGTGATTTTCACATCAAAATTGTGGATCGCTGTGAAATTTTGACCTCACTTGATCAATGGGAAGAGGATCTGCACCAAAATGCTGGTTTGATTCTCTTCACTATTCGAGGAGGTACAAAAGATGGCAAGTTTAGTAAAAGTTTTGACATTTTTTGTGTTTAGCTTCCTCGCATAGTGAAGAGAATCAAATCAGCATTTTGGTGCAGGCCCTCTTCCCATTGATCAAGTGAGGTCAAAATTTCACAGCGATCCACAATTTTGATGCGAAAATCACACGCCATGAGTCACGCATCCAGCATGTTTAAACATTTATCTGTGTTAGTTTAGTAGAAACTTGAGGGCAGAACACTCCAATTGATTCCAAATACGCTGTTAATAAACCTACCTCAATTTTTCAGACCTCCCAGAACGCGATAACTCTAAAATACAAATCGCTAGATGGGTGAAATTTGGTTTGTGATCATAGCCCCAAAATTGTAAATTTCTTTGAAATTGTGGACGGAATCTGTTTGTCTTTACGTCCGTATACACGTCGACATGGTAACTAAGAAACGCGAAGAGTAAGAAGGGTTGCATTTAGCAATTGATTTTAGTATTATCAAAAACCTTAATCTGTATCAAATTTTGGGCCAAACACATCAATCCTTCGGATTCTCGGATCCTTCGATTTGTCTATTCGTGGGTCCTGGAACACTGTAATTAAAGCCAGCGGGAGTGGTCTCCCCTAAACTTTCTCGTATACCTCTCCAAAAAGGTGCTGTTTCCCCTCCCCCCGCGTGGATAAAAAAATTTCAACCTACTGTGACCCAGGATTCAATGACTATCAGAACATATTTAGGTAAAGAATCAAATTCAGAGAGATGCGTACCAATTTCTACTCTTGCCGGCTCAAGGTCAAAGTCACGTAATCCTTCCGCGAGCTTACTAGATTGCTACCAGCACGCATGCGCATGGAGATAAAGATTTAGTTTCAAAAGTAAACAAGTATGCGATTATACAGACCGACAGACAGTCAACCCTTTGACGGATTTGGCCCAAAATGTTATGCGGACCTACATTCATGACGATAAAACTGCGTACCAAATTTCATTCATCTAGCTATTCAAGTTTTTGAGTTATAGTGTTCACATGACCGCGGACATACAGACAGACAGACTTCCCGTTGACGGATTTTGTCCAAAATTTGATAGGAACCTACAAATTATGTGTAAAGACCACATACCAAATTTCATCCCCGTAGCTCTAATAGTTTTCGAGTTATCGTTGTTCACACACAGACAGACATAATTCCCAAATTGTGTTTTTCGGACTCAGGGAGGTCTAAAACGTGGAGATTCGTCGAAATCTGGAGTTCGAATTTGTTGACGATTACAATACTTTCTCTTTGTATACTTCGTATACGAGAAAGTAAAAATACAAGCTAGATCAATGAAATTTGATTTGCTGTCTTGTCACCACTGTTGCAAATCTATATCTAATTTCGGTTTCATTCGGAAGAAAAGGAAGTTTTCTTCGCTGCGCTGCGACCACAACCAAGTGCGTAGTAAAACTATTTAAGACTGAAACTCTTTTTTGTGTTTCTGAACTCTTATCTCTTTTTGGGCTTGTGCAGACGTCGGCGTCATCTAAATTAATGTCCGCCATTCCACCAGAGATGTTTTTTTGCATGTTATTCGTCGTGTTTCTCCTCGGCGTATTAAAAATATATCAGCTGATCGCTGCTCACTTAAGCCCAGATGCAATAACCACACATCACCTTATTTGTTTATTTTGGCGTGTTCGGGGGGGAGGAACAGAAAAAGGAAAGCGGTTCCAGAACAGGTTGGTTTCTGAATAATTCATGTTCCAGACGAGAATGCGTTTGTCGCCCGAAGAGAGGGAGAATGTTCGAAAAAGAAAGAGAACTCCTTCCAGATGAGCAAACGATTTCTTTTCGAACTGTGACATTTATTGCGTGACCTTCTTCTGCGCGGGAACGTGACCGTCGTGGACGATGAGCGTCGCTCCCCCTCGTAACTCTTCGCTGATGAAAGCGAAACAACCTTGAGGACGAGGGGGTTGGCCCGACCAGGGATCTGCGGTTTCTTTTTCCAGGGAATGGCACCATAAATATTTTGGTCTAGGTTTTGCTTTTCATTCAGCCCATCCTTTAAATTGAGGACATTAACATTCTATTGGACTCAATGGCC
>BGPR01031872.1:0-17798 GCA_013235015.1 Araneus ventricosus | reverse complement strand
GAGTAGATTCATAGCAAATCTGCGATTGAATCCAGATTGAACTCTGACTTTGTTTACGCTATCTCTTCCTGAGTTAGGCAGCATTTATGTTTGATATTAATTTGTATATTCTTGTAAATAATCCAATAATCAAGAATCTTTAATTAAAAATTAATATCCTGATATTGCTGTGTCTGGTGAAATCTTTCATAGTTCAGTATCACTGAGCAAAGACCTTACACTGGCTTCCTACCACGCAGACCAGGATATCGAGGTTTTGCCGTCGTGCTCTTTTCATGGACATGAGGGGCACGTTAATCTGTAGATGAGTTGCGCCCGATTACGTTGACATTTTTGATTTCCCAAATTTTTCTCCGTATTTCTTTTTATATATCTGCAAAAGTTAATATACCTGTGTCCCGGCCGTAATTCAATGATATTGATCGTTATTTCCAATATATTGCTTCAAAAATGTCCAATTATTTCAGGCTCTCGTCGACAACAGTTGTCATTGCTAAGGAACCATACGGGAAAACTAACGTCAACTCAATCCTGAATTCCTGGACATTTTGTCAGTAGAAATTGTAAGGAAATACAAAAAAGTTATTTAAAAACGCAAATATGGCTTTAAATGACCGAATAGTTCAGTCTGATAAGCTGTTCTTCAAGCATAAATGTAGGCGGTCATCAGGCAGGCTTAGTGTTGGGTTCCATATAAATAAGTGCTCGTTAACTTTAACTAATTATTATATTATGCAGAATTAATATTACATTTTTAAGAAGCATTATTTACAATTAAAAATATGTACATTGAAGCAGTTCGTCATTAAAAGGCTTTTGGATGGCCCATCGTCGCCTTTAGTCAGAAAAAAACCCACGTCGTTCATGCGTCTCGTACTCATCTACAGGTACTCGGCTGGTGGCCCACATAAACAAAAACTAAACTCTTAATCTCACAGATGAGTTGCGCCCGAAGCATTTTCAAGATTTCATATCAATCATCAATCATTTCACACATTATTTCATCCAATCATTTTTATCACTTTGCTGTGCTTTTGAGTTATCGCGTTCCCATAGGCATTAATAAACAAACAGATAGCCTGCCTTCGAGAAATTTAGTCCAAATTTAGACACACATCTACAATTAGGTGTAGAGAACATGTACCAAAATTCCTCTATCTAGGTTGTTGAGTGTTTCAGTTACCGCGTTCGCATCCACATAACTCAGCCTACATAGATTTCGCTCAAAATTTGATATCGATCAACAGTTTTTATGTAAAGACGCATACCAAATTTAAGCAATCTAGTTTGTTGCATTCTTAAGTTAACGGTTCACAGACAGTCACAGTTCCAAAAATTGTTTGTTTGCTTTCTCGGAACGGGACATGTAATCTAAAATAAGGAAATGCATCAAAATGTTAAAGTTTTGTTAGATAACTTTTTCTCTGTTACTTCGCAAGTCCAGAAAAAAATAATTTAAAAAATTATTTACTTTACTATATGAACACATATAAGCATATGTCATATTCTTGTCAATACATTTGTTCTCTGAAGGGGCATTCTTAAATTTATTTTAGAAGCCATTTTTTAAACAGTTGAGAAAAGCACAAGTCCAATCTAATTTTCTCCGTGACCAGAATTTCAGATTAAACCAGAAACGAAAAAATACAGCAGCAGTATCAGCGTGCAGCGTGATATCTCAGTCATGAATAATGAGTTAATCTCAAATTTAAGACAAAATAATTTGGCGTAATAATAAGTTAAGCCCAAAATTGCGTCTAATTTTTAAATTAAATGCAAGTTACACGAAATCCCCAGTGACAGCATTAAAAACACTATAGCACCGGACTGTCTTTTTTGTAATTTGAGCGGAATCCTGTTTTTCACTCATGTGCAGTATTCTTCAAAAAAAACTTGCACCACAAACAAGGCCTTGGCATCTTGGCCGAGATTCTTCTTTATTCAGCCTTAATTAACCTCCATGGGGGTGATCATCCTCAAGTTGCAACGCGGACTGCAGGTGCACCCCCATTCACTTTAATGACGAGATGGGGCCAAGAGAGGTGGAAGAACTCTCCCTAAAAAAGACCGGGAAGAAAGTGACTAATTTAGTCTTTCTTCTTGAAAGACATGTCTGAAATTTTTAACAGTTTGTTGCGCTTGAATCCGAGAGGAATTTCTAGTTGCATTAGGATCCGCATAGTCGTTTTACACTTTTGGGAAAAAGTGAAAGAATAATTGAGTTTGTGGATTATCAGCTTAAACTATTTCATACATGAGTGATTTGAGAAATTAAAATAAGACATCTCAGTAGTATTTGGCTAAAAAGGAAAATGAAAGAGTTTCGCTAAGTCAGATATTTTTTAACTTTTTCTAAATCTTTTAGCATTATCCTCTCCTTTCTAGGATTTTTTTTCGAATCTCCGACACAATGCTTATGTTTTCCATTAAAGACGGGAAATTTCACCGCGAAAACATGAAGAAACTAGGACTATCTGCGCCATCTCTTATCAATATTCAGAAACACAAAAAAATAATCGCGAAATAATACCGAGATATGTAAGTAGTGACGAATTCATTTTAAACGATGCAATATTTCTCTTCGTCGCGTGACATGCGACGCCCATCAAGAAGGGATTAATATTAAAATCAATTGATTGATTAATTGAATTGAATAGGGCCCCTTTTAAACAGGTTCATTAAAGCATTAATTGATGAAAAGCTGAAATTTAAATAGCTGCAGTTCAATCAATCGATTTTAAATACTACTGTAAAATATTAGGGTTCCCCTCTTGAAATCACACCGGGGCCAAGGCAACGGAGAGCCCAGCCTGGCCCGGGTCAAACTACTGACATACGGACACTTCCAATATCCCCCTCCTTCTTAGAGTCACGGTGGCCTAATGCTAAGGTCTCGGCTTCGGGGCTGGGGGGGGCTCCAAGTTCGACAAACGATTCCTCTGAAGATCCGCCGTGTATGTGGGCCTGTTACCCATTAAATTATACTTAGTGAGCCAAATGTCCACTAGTTTGGAGATGTGGGTGCCACCTCCGTTGTCTTGTTCGTCATCTGAAAATTACGAGGTCCGTCCCAAAATAGCTCTCATGGTGCTTCAAAAAAAGGATGTACTTAGTACAATGTAAGTGTGGATAACTAAACTAACTCCCCTCCTTCATTATCTCTTTATGCCGAGTCCAGGAATTTTTCCTGGACTCCCCAGATCCCCTCTTTCAACTCCCCTCCTTCATTATCTCTTTATCCCGAGTCCAGGAAATATTTCTCGACCCCCCAGATCCCCTCTCTCAAGTCCCCTCCTTCATTATCTCTTTATCCCAGGTCAGGAAATGTTCTCCGACCCCCCCAGATCCCTCTCTCCACTCCCCTCCTACTTCGAATCTTTTGTCAGGTCAAAGGCTTCTCGACCCTATGATCCCGTCTCCAGCTCCCCTCCTTATGCTTTATCCGTCAGAATGTCTCAGGTCCAGATATCTACTCTCTTTCTTTTTTAGTCAGATTTCCACCCTCCCCAGATCCCTCTCTCAAGTCCCTCCTTTACATTTATCTCTCTTATCTCGGGTCAGAATATGTTCTCGATCCCCAGATCTTCAACTCTAGCTCCCTCCTTGTTATCTCTTTGTCCAGGTCAGAATACTTTTTCTCGACCCTCCCCAGATCCCCTCTCTCAAGTCCTCCTTCATTATCTCTTTATGTGCCGGAGGAATATTTCTCGACCCCCCAGATCCCCTCTTTCCAGCTCCCTCCTTCATTATCTCTGTATCCCAGGGTCAGGAATATTTCCCGACCCGCCCAGATCCTCTCTCAAGGTCCCTCCTTCATTTACTCTTTGTCCGGTAGAAATTTCTCGACCCTCCCCCAGATCCCCTCTCTCCAAGGTCCCTCCATCATTGTCTCTTTATTCCGAGGTCCGGAGTTCTCAGTCCCCAGATCCTCACTCTCAGCTCACTCATTCATGCTCTTTTCCGGGTCAGGTATGTTCTCGACCTCCCAGATCCTCTCTCAAGTCCCTCGGCCATTTATCTCTTTAGCGCGTTGGAAATTTCTCGACCCTCCCCAGTCCCTCTCTCAGTCCTCACCATTATCTCTTTGTCGGGTCCGGAGAGTATTTTCTCCGATCCCCGTTCCTCGGCTCTCAGCTCCCCTTCATTTCTCTTTTGTCGGTCAGAATGATTTCTCGAGCCCTCCCCGAGATCCCCTCTCAGGTCCCTCCTTCATTGTCTCTTTTTCCGGTCCGGGAATGTATTCTCATCCTCCCCCAGATCCCTCTCTCAGTCCCTCAACCCATTTATCTCTTTGTGCGAGTCCGGGAGTATTTCTCGACCCCCAGATCCCTCTCCTCATCCTCTTCCTTGTCTCTTTGTACCCGGTCAGATTTTCTCGACCCCAGATCCTCCAGCTCTCAGCTCCTCTTCCAAGTTTATCTCTCTTTGTCCCAGGTCCAGGATGTATTTCTCGACCCTCCCCAGATCCCTCTCAGTCCCCTCCTTCATTGTCTCTTTGCTGCCGGTACAGGATATTTCTCGACCCCCCCCCCCCAGAGCCTCTCTCCAGCTCCCATCTGTCTTTCTCTTTCCGAGGTCGAGTATTTCCTCTTCCGGCCCCCCCAGATCCTCTCTTAGAGTCCTCCTTCATTATCCTCTGGCCGAAGTCGGAACTATTTGCTCGATCCCGTCCTCAGCTCTGCTCCACACTTTATGTATCTCTCTTTGTCAGGTCAGGATATTTCTCGACCCCCCAGTCCCTCTCTCTCAGGTCCCTCCTTCATTTATCTCTTTATGCCGAGGTCAAAATGTTTCTCGAGCCCTCTACCGAACCCTCTCTCATCTCCTTCATTAGTCTCTTTGTCGGAGTCAGGAAATTTTCTCGATCCCCAGATCCTCAACTCTCAACTCCCCCCTTCTGTATCTCTTTGTATCCAGGTCGAAATGTTTCTCGACCCCCAGAATTCTCACTCTCAACTCCCTCTTCATTGTCTCTTTATATCCGGTATTCTCAGGCTTCACTCCCAGATCTCCCTCTCTACTCAAGGTCCTCCTTCATTATCTCTTTATGCCGAGTCCAGGAAATATTTCTCGACCCCCCGATTACCCTCTCTCAGCTCCACCTCTTCCGGTATCTCTGCTTCCGAGGTCAGTAAATGATTTCTCGACCCTCCCCAGATCCCTCTCTCAAGTCCCTCTGTCATTTATCTTTGTCCGGTCAGAATATTTCTATCCCCAAGTCCTCAACTCTCCTCCCTCCTTCATTGTATCTCTTTATCCGAGTCAGGAATATTTCTCGACCCTCCCAGATCCCTCTCTCAAGTCCTCCTTCACATTATCTCTTTATGCCGGTACAGGAAATATTTCTCTGACCCCCCTCCCAACTCTTTCATTTCTACTTTCATCGAGTCAGGGAAATATTTCTCGACCCTCCCCCAGTCCCTCTCTCAAGTCCCCCTTCATTATCTCTTTGTATGCCGAGTCGGATATTTCCGACCCTCCCCAGATCCCTCTCTCAAGTCCCTCCTTCATTTATCTCTTTATCCCAGGTCAGAAATATTTGTACCTCAGATCCCCTCTCCAGCTCCCCTCCTTGCATTTCTCTTTGTCGCAGTCCTAATTGTACAGCATTCCCCGGAGCCAAATGAACTGATTGGGGGTATAATACACTATATACTTAAAGGTATCGGACACTTGACCAGATTTCCACATTTTTTAGAATTTCTCGGAATGGTTTAACCGACTGCCTTTAAACTTCGGACACAAAAGAATGGGCAATAACTCACAGTTTCATTGAAGATTCATTCCCTGAGGCAATGTAGGGGACCAGTCCTACAAACTAGATGAAGACAAAAACATTTTTGGTCCACCCTTCCACAAGAATACTGATAACAAGAGCAAACTTTCAATGGAGTGGTTTAATGTAATAATATTACAGGAATTTTTGTAACTCGGTCAAATATTTGCAGGAGAGACATAAGGTTTTCTTAAAAAAATCTCAAATTTTCCCACCTGTTTTTTGCTTATAACATAGCAGAGTTTTCTGTTATGATGTACGACTTACAGAAAGATGACAATATGTTAAGTGAATTTCATGAAAACTTTAGAAAGAATTGTTGTAAGATATTACAGGAATTATGGCAATTTTAGTAAATAGTGTTTTACTGCATGCATGCATGAAACATAGTGTAATTTTCTTTCACAACTTTAAAGCCAGATATATGGGCAACTATATATAAAAATTCAGTTCAATATCATTAATATTCAGAAAGATCAGGCATTACAGACAGGCAATTTTGCTCCAGTCGAGAGAGAGCTAAAAGATGAGGGGGGTTTATACTGAAATTGATATTTTTTAAACTTATATCTTTATTTAATTATAGTTTGACCTATACCGGTTAAGAACTTGCTGAATACCCATTGAACACTTATCAATCACGTGCATAGCTTATTCCATCAGCTAATTAGGCCTAAATATAAAACATTTATTACTTTAATTATAGTATTTTGATTATTAAAAGTTCATATTACAATTTGTACGCAAACGATATTTTTAAATATATTTATTTTATGGCAGAGAACGATTTTTTTTATCTAATTAATTTCTTTTCTTAAAAAATATTTTAATAATTCTCATATATATTGTTTTATTCGTTACGAATAATGGAAGTGTGTTCATGGGTATTCAGAAAGTCTCTAACCACTATACAGATTCAGTATAACTATTTACAGATATAAGTTTAAAATATCAATTTGTGTACAACCCCTCATCTTTTAGCTTCTCTGCGACTGGAGCTAAGAAATTCTACTCGTTAATAATGCCGATATCTTTCACTAATGATATTGAACTGAATTTTTTTTATACTAGTTAGCCCTATATATATCTGGCTTAAAGTTGTGAAAGAAAAATTACTATGTTTCGCGCACATGCACCTAGATCAAAACTTTATTTCTAGATTGCTCATAATTCCTGTAATATTCAACATTTCTTTTCAAAAGTTTCACACAAATGCATCTCAACATTGTCATCTTTCTCTCAATGTCATTACAATATAAGAACTCATGTTGATAACAAAAAGCAGGTGAGGAGAAATTTGAGATTTTTTTAAGAAAACCTTTATGTCTTCCCAAATATTTGCGCGGTTTAAAAATTCACTAAATATATTACATTAAACATTACCATTTCTGAAAGTTTCATCTTGTTATCAGTATTCGAATGAAGCGGGGTAGGACCAAAATATTTGTCTTCATCAGTTTCTGCAGGTCCCTAAGTTGCCCTCAGGAACACTTCAATGCCCGCAAACTGTGAGTTATTCGCCATTCTTTACATGTCACGAAGTTTAAAGACAGTCAGTTAAACATTTTCCGAGAAATTCTAAAAAAACATGGGAAATCTGCAAGTGTCCGGTCTTTTGGGCATATAGGTAGTCTAAGTCCGTTTTTGAAGACTACGATTGCTATTTGGGGATGGACCTCGTCCTTTTGAACAGTGTTCAGATGACAGTACACCAACTGGCAGGTCCTCCTTCAGCTGATTTTTCAAAAAAAAGATTCTAGATTAACCCCTTTTGGTCGGCGTCGTATGTCTTACGTTCGGCTCTTTATTGCCGTCGCTATTTAAATCCATATTAAGTCAACGTAACAATTATTTTTTAAATACAAAAATCCTTGTACTATGCTTAAATGTCTCAATTCCTTTACCATCTTAAATGAATGAAATAAAAAAATATCCGTGGGTGGCAGCATCTAATTAGGAAGTTATAATAGTTATGGGTAGAGGTTTAAGGAATGATTTTTTCGTTTTCTTTATTTCCTTCGCCACCTCAACCTACAGAGATGTAAGGCGCCTATAAGACCGACGGCAAGATTCACAATAGCATAAATAACACAGAACTTAAGAATTTAGAACAGAAGAATTACATTCACAATAATATGTAACTAGAATAAAATTTGAATTTACTACACAAACTTCCCTTTAACAAAATTAACTTTTCCACTAAATCTTCTTCGGTACTCTTGAAACGTTTCAGATATGTATTGAAATGAATGGAAAATGCGTGCAATTTGACTTAAACTCATGGTTGGTTAATTTTCATGTGCCATTCTGCAGTAAATTGCGTTTTGGGATCGCAATATAACGCAGAAAGAAATACATGCTTCATATTACATGAATATTCCATGAGTGCTTGCAATCAGGATTTTAAAAAAATCATGCGAAAAGCGGAGTGATATTGCTGATCAAATTAAATATTGTTTAAGGGGATTTCTTATTGGTTGTTAAAGGGCTTTTCTTCTTTGTTTTAAGAAAGATTGTAGGGAACTGTACCGTGAGACTCTAACTTCCTGAGCTGGAAGTATAATATTCAGCGATGCTTCTCTTTTTTCCAAAAGAAAAAGTAAATGTAATATTTGCCTCGAAATAGCTCACTGCCGGAAACTGTGTTGCGTACCGAGAATTGTGTTTAGTTGGCTGTGCCAAAGTGAACCATAAGCATTCTGTTGCATAACAGACTAATAATAATAAAATAATTAATTCTGTAAAAATTAAAATATATTAGAATTTTCTCTGTAATATGTTTTGCGAAATGTCTTTTGAATTTGGTTTCCTACTGCTTATTATCATCCAAATGTAGCACACTTTTCCGCACAATTTTCATTTAGAGAACCCATTTGTAAAACACAATCTTCGTTAATATTTTCCCTTAAAAATAAAGTAAATCAGGAAAAAATTTAGATATTTGGTTTCGAATTTCAAGGGGGAGAATCTCTCCGCATTTTGTCCAGAAACAGCGAATCATCATTAGACACTTAGGTCATGGTTACAGCAAAGACAGAATATTTATAAGGCAATAATTTTGAAAATATGTTCCATCAGAACTTTTTCTGTGATGTTTTGGGAGAACAGCTGCCTCTCAAAATGTGTTTTTTCAAGTTGGTTTCCTAGTGTGTAATATCATCCAAATGTATCGTATTTAAGCGAGTCATTTTTGTTTAACTAACCCATTCATAAAATCTAATAAACGTTAACATTTGTTTCTTAAAATAACATAAACAGAAAAATAATCTACGTTTTTGGTTTCGAGTTTCAAGGGGAAAATCTTTGTAAATGCACAGCCATATGCTCCAGAAACAGCGAATCCTCATTGGACAGACGAGTCAAGATTGCGGCAATGAGAGTCTATTTATAAGGCGATAATTAATTCTGAAAAAATGCTGCATTAAAATGCTTTCTGCACTGTTTTGCGAGAACAATGAGAAAAATGTATCGGAGTTAATCCATTTTTATTTAACTGACCCATCCATAAAACCTAATACAAGTTAAATTTTTTTCTTAAAATAACCTAAACAGAACAAAATTACGGTTTTTGGTTTCGAGTTTCAAGGGGAAAATCTTTGTAAATGCGCAGTCATTTTCTCCCCACATTTTTCTCCAGAAACAGCGAATCCTCATTGGACATTCAAGTCATGATTACAGCAAAGAGCAGAGACTCCAAACGACCGACCACTTATCTGTAGGAACACTTCCAGTCCCGTAGCGCATTTTACTTCCTAATGCCCCATAAATATCCGGCACTACAGACCGCAGCGACACGACGTCTGAGAATGGGAAAAAAAGCACACGTCATTTCTTTTAGTTTTTACTCGCTTTGTTTTATTGTGTTTTGTCTGGAAAACAATTCCCGAAAGGTTTTTGCCGCTCCGCAAGACGATGATTAAAATATTTATCCGCTAAATATTTTCCCGTTAAGTTGGGCCCTAAATCCTTTCTCCAGGGGAACCATCTCGATATTCTTTGCACCATTTACTTGGGAAATGACGTCTCATTTTTCACGGGATTATTACAGCCGGTGAGTATAAGCACCTCTTCAAGAACCAATCGGAAATTCTTTTTTCATGGATTTCTGGATTCTAAATAACGGATGATATTATTTTTTTTGCCGTAAAAAGTCAACTTTTTTTCAGATATTATTCCTGTTACAGTGTGTTTCGTAATTTATATTCCAGCATTGCAATATCCGGGGAAATTCTGCTCGTAAAGGAGTCTTATCCTCTTGTCGATAATAAAAGTGTCAAAGCGTAAAGTACGAGAGATGGGATGTTATCGGCCGTCGAAGCAATATAGTTTTATTAAATGCCGAGAAAAACCTCCTTAACAAGCAGAATAAATTAAAATAGGTAGCACGTTTCTTATGTTATTAAAACCTGAACTTCATAAAGATTATTGCATTTTGTAACGCCTGAAAATCAATCAGATTTATCTCTTACATAAAACAAGCCATGCATGGCGTTAGGTTTTATTTATCGGGTGCGTAATCAGATTCTAATTTTTACTTTCTCGCGCACGAAGTATGGAAAAAGAAATTATCAAGATGTCAATAAATTTGACCTCGAGAGTTTAATAAATCCCCATGTTTTAGAACTTATTTAACTCTGAAACATCATTTTTGATATTGTGTCTGTCTGTGAACATAATAATTCAGAAATGGCACGATTTTGCCAAATAAAATTTGTTATGTGAAAAAATATAGACCATTCTCAACCTTTCGGCGCAATCCTTCAAGGACGCGGTGGCCTAGTGGTAAGGTCTCAGCCTTGGGGCCCGGTGGGTTCCGGGTTCGAGACCCGATTCCACCGAAGATCCGCCGCGTATTGGGCCTGTTACATGCTAAATCATACGTAGTGGCCAAACGTCTTCCCGTTGGTGTGGTGCAAAAATACCTACGCTGGCCCGGCCTACCCAAAAAGGGTGTAAGGCCGGTAGAGGACCAGCGGAGAGAGCTCCACCAGCATGTGGAGGACGGGATTTATTGGGTACAATAAGATGATACAGGCATTGCCCGAACAGGGGCAGTACTTTTAAAAACAAGAGAGCTGGGAGTGTAAACATGGTTCGACCCACCTCGGTGGGGAGAAAATAGCTTGATTTGTTCCTTGCTCGGGCAAGCAAGTAACAGTAAAAATATATAAAAATAGATAGATAAGTATTGAAAAAGAAACAAACGAAAAAGAGCAGTAAAAATCATATATCTAAAAAAGTCAAAGATTGAAACCCCATAATATAAAAACAAAGCACACACAAACAATATTACACATCAAACGACACACAAAACACAAATAAAAACTGTACCAAACATAGAATTAAAAATACATTAATTAATCATAATAATAATTACTTCGGAGATAGAGAGGAATAAATTCCGTTAGTCAAGGGTAATGCACGTCCCTCGTAAAAGGGAATATCAAATTACCAATTACAGAATGTTTTTTTGAGTAAAACTGCGCAAGTTAAAAATTACTTTATGTCCTACACAGGATGAAAACGGCCAATGGGAGAGGAAAAGGAATGAAATTTTGTAGCCTAAAAATAAAAACAAGGTCAAAAAGTAGAATGAATAGCCCCATCCCCCCAAAAAAAATCTAAACAACCGTTAGGGCATTGACAACGTGGCAACAGGTTTCCAGAACTGCGGAGAGACTCGGGAATTGGAACAGTCATCTATTGTCGGGCCTAATGGACCAATAGCTGCCCTAGGGCGCCGAGAGAATCCCACACCAAGGAACCGACTGGGTACAATAAGTTAAAAAAAAACGCATAAACAAGTGGAGAGCACTATAAACCTATAGAACTGTCATTCAGTGAAAAAATAAATAAAAAATAAAAAGTATTTCTTAAAAAGCTCAAATCATGTAAATAATGAAAAAAGAAAGACTCAGCAGGCGGGAAGTCAGGAGGCCTGAAAGCGGAACTGTAGCGGAAGTTTGGAGAGGGGAGTGCCAGCTCAGGTGTCGTCCTCATCATCTGACCGAGGTTCAAAATTACGAGGTCCATTTCACAATAGCTCTCGTGTTGCTTCAAAACTGGACGTTAACATAACTAAACAATTCAATTAATTGTAAGGATATAAAGAGCTCAATAGATTTCGCTTGTGCCCGCCAGATTTTTAAGAAACCAGAGTTCCTTTCCAAATTTAGATTCTAAATTTAATTATATTAACAGGTTCTCGTTACATAGGTTTTATAAAAATTTTAACACGTTCTCTGATGAACTTGACACTTTTAATATGCCTCTTGGTGCTTTTAAGTCGAAATGTTTGCATCTTTTAAATACATGATATGTTTTATTTTGCCTTTCTACAACATTTTAGATTTTTACGCTATTTGATTTTCCGTGTTCTTATGTATTCGACCAGTTTTTTGGCGCCTTGTTTGATTTATTTTTATCTTAAGTGTTGCATTTTTTTTTTTAATCTCAAGTGTGTATTTATGTTTTGAAACTCCTGGTGTGTTTTTCATTAGACTCGGTGTTTGCGTGTTTTGACTTTTTGACCCTTGCTTTTTGGAAATGAACTTAAAATTTTTTTAAAAATTATACGGCTTTTGGTGTCATAGTGTGTCTTAAAGTTTTGTGATTATGTGTTTTCGTTTTTAATTATATATACGTTTGCATAAGTTTTATGATTTTATGTATTCTCTGTGGTCTACTTTTTGCTTTCTAATGCATATTTTTTATTTACTCATTGTGACTTTTGTTCTTTGTGTGTTTGTCCGCACTCTGTAAATGGAGTTCTCTCTGTAGTGTGCTTTTCTTTAAAATAAATAAATAAATAAACTAACTCCGTCCAGGCGTAGCGCGCTGGAAAAACGTGAATGATCCGGCCGCACGACAGTTAATCGGGTACTGTGGCTCCATTACTAACAGCTCATGCGACGACCTCTCAGACAGAGGTACGACCCGTCATCGGTAGGAGTAACTAGACCCCACACCATTACAATATCCCACTGGGAAGCGATCAAGTATAAGACGATAGACGTCCGAATGTCACTCTGAAATTTTCACCCCCTTTCGTTAAGTGTGATTGATTTCACACCCGCGGCGCGTGCTTTCTTCGTTAGAGTGGCTCGACCAGATGTGTTTGGGGAAGAGGGGAGTTTTCTTACAATTCGGACAATGCCAGCTGTCATTGTGGTTTTTGAGTGGGAAAGTGAATTCCTCTTATCTTTGATAGAGGAGCTCAGACGTTCCCGTATTTTGAGGTCCCTTTATTTCAATGGCCTTAGGAATCAGAGGGTTATACGGTACAGCAGTTTCTCGTCCCCATATTTGAGGTTCTGGTTCCTATTAAGTGGGAAATGTGAACACGATAACTCGAACTAGCTCACGGTAACTCAATTCCAGTAACTAGATGAAACGAATGAGCTAGGTGGATGGAATTTAGTGTATAGTTTCACCAGAATTCTGAATGTGCGTCCCATTTTGGAGCAAATCCATCAACAGGAAGTCTGACCGTCCTCCCTATAGGTGAATACGATGACTCTAAACTGCATTGGGCCAGATGAAAGAAATTCAGTTCTATCACCAAAACTGTAGATTTACGTCAAATTTCGGACTAAATCCGTCAATTGGTTGATTCCTTGTCGAATATATGTGATCGCGGTAACTCAAAAACGCAACAAGTTAGTGGGAAGACACTAACTTGTTGCACTAAAATTTGTTACTTAAAAATGTGCTCTAAAATTTTTATCCCACAGATGGCGGCACATCATACATGGGGATGAGAAGCAGACGGATAATAATTAGTAATTTGACCTGTCCTTACGGACATACAAATATCGAGCCACTGACAGTTCCGAAGAACACCAGCAAATTCGAGTACAAAATTTCTTCACAAAGTGCACTGCTTCATAGGAAAAAAGGTTAAAATAACCAACAGAATTTCTCGTAATTTCAAATTCCTAAGCACAAAATCTTGATTAATTACCAAATAACATAAATTAAAATACAATCATAAGGGAAAAAAAGAAAGTTAAATATATATATACAGGAAGTCACAAATTAAAACCTAAACGTGCAACACACTGCGTCACAAGACCTATCACCAACCTATACACAATTTCCTATCACATTTTCAAATTTTCCTATACATAATTTCAAACTGTCCAATACACAATTTCTTGAATAATAACTAAATAACATTAAAATAATAATAAAAATAATAAAGAAAATAAGAAGAGGAAGAAGAAAAAGAATATAGGAAGCCACAAATTATAAAACGGTACCAAACAACAAATCAAAATAAACAAAGAACACAGCTGCGGCTAGTAAACAGGTACGAGTGTCACATGACCCATGACGGCCGACCTACCTTCCCTGGTGGGTACAATGATGGTATCATTAGAGCGGAAATTTTTATCCCACAGATGGCGGCACCACATACATGGGGATGAGAAGCCGCCGGATAAGTAAGTGGGGTCTCTCTTCCCTGGTCACATGACCACGACGACCGACCTAACGGTAAGGATGTAAGACACAATGATGGTATTGTGCCTCTTAGGGCCCACCTCCGATGACGGGTTGTGTCCCTGTAATGGGGAGATCGTCGCATGAACCGCTCGTAATGCGTTCGATCACAGTGCCCGTTTTAATTGCCGCGGCGGCGGGTCAGTCAGTTTCACCAGTATGCTAAGCTCGGTTATCTGTTTGTGATCACACTGAAATTTTGGTTTTGTGTCAAATTTTGATTTAATTCCTTCAGTGGAAAGAGTATACGAGAAAATCGAGAGGAGAACGCTCCTGCTGATTTTTATTTAAGTCCTTTCTCCACCGCATGAGTGTGGGATGTTTTGCCGCATCATCACATGAGATACTTTCGCAGTCTCGTTGTGTCCATAATCTAAATTTTTATGTTGCTAAAAATGAAAGACGTGTCGTTGGAAAAAACATTGACTCAAACGTTGGAAAAGTTTGAGCGGTTTTAAAATCACACCATTGGAGCTCAAAATACAAGGAGTCTTCAGTTTAGTTATACTAACGCCCCGTTCTGAGGCAGCGAGAGGTCTATTTTGGGACGGACTTGTCATTTTGAACCGTGGTCAGATGACGAGGAGGACACTTGAGCTTCCACACCACACCAGCGGGGATACATTGACCCACTACGCCTAATTTAAGGTACAGAAGGCCCACATACAAGGCGGCTCTTCAATGAAATCGGGTTTCGAACCTGGAACCCTCTGGCCCCGCAACCGCAACCTTATACTAGACCGCTAGGCCACCGAGGCCATTTCTAATCAAAGGGAGAAGAGTCAAATTTTATAATATCGTAACAAAATTCGTCTTGTGTGCGTACGCGAATGCAGTCCAATAAGCAGAATAAAACATAAGAAAGGCTCATTTCGGGTCCGCGCCGTAGATTTTTCGTGGAAACGACGGGATAAAATCATAAGACAAGTGTTTCGTATTAATATGTAATTTAATTATCAATCTCTTAATACGATATTTACACAGAGCAGTGGTTACAGAATAGATAAACCACAAGCTACCACAGACCCTTGCTACATGCGATAAACTGTGATTTATCTATTCTGTAACCATTATACTACTCTGGGCAAATATTGTATTAAAGAGATTGAGAATTAAATTAGATATTAATACGAAACACTTGTCTTATGATTTTATCCCGACGTTTCTACGAAAACTCTACGTCGCGGACCCGAACTGCGCCTTTCTTATGTTTTATTTAGAGTAGCTTTTGATGGCGCCATCTGTTGACAGTATATAGAACTACTTTTCGAGTATGCGCAGTAAAACATTATTTACTACAAATGCTCATATTTTCCGTAATATTCAAATTTTTGAATTCAAATTTTAATGCAATGTTTCTTTTATCTATTGTCAAGTAATCTATAAGTTTCGTACAATTTGAAAGAAAACTCTGCATGTTATAATCAAAAAACATGAGGAGTTTGAAATTTTCAATTTAATACCGATTTTTCCTTATATTCTGATAAATATTTTTATTGTCTCACTTTGGGTCCTAGTAATTCTCTTCAAGCTCTTTAAAATGACACCAGAATCAACCTCCTGGCTAAACACGTTTCCACGCTACACTTATTTATATCCTTACATAAAGCTAATTCATAACAATCACACGCATATGCCTACACTGGTACGATGACGTCAGAGAAAAAGCAATTACTATGCGACGAACTCTTAGAGATATGATCTATCCGTTGTGGAGTCAACCATTCTTTTCGCATTATCAGTCTCGTAGCTATTATCGATTCAAATCTGACGGTATTTTGTCACACAAGAAAGTTCGACCGATTATCACTGTAAGGAGGGGAAAGACGTTTTCACGTCAAAAAATAAAGTTCTGTATTTTACGAATATTCTAGGAAAACAAACGTAGCACAGGTAACAAATCTGCACTTGTACAAATGAATAACAGAGATGGCCAATAAATCTCAATCACAGCAAATTTCAATAGAATGTGCTCAGAATCTCTCAGCTTGATTGCTGATCAAATTACAACTGACTCTTTTGGTTTGACAGCTTGCTTTTATACCTTTTCAACAGGAAGTGAGGTCAATGCATAGGAAGTGATGTAATCTCTAGACGGTTCATGTATTCAAGTTATTGACTTCCAATAGAGACAGGACCACAGTTCAGAATTTTTCTAGAAGATTCCATTTGTTGCCAAAGTCGCCAAAATGGTCGCCAAGTTTGTTTCGCAGATAAGCATGTCAGGGAAACAACCTTACAGCTTCGTAACAATACCTGGCTCCCAGTAGAGATAGGACCACAGTTCAGTATTTTTCTAGAAGATTCCTTTTGTCGCCAACTTTGTTGCCAAATCGCCAAAATGGTCGTCAAGTTGGGCATGTCAGGGAAACAACTTTACAACTTGGTAACAATATTTAACAGAAATTGTCTTTACATAAATCTGAAACGTCCTGTTGATGGAGTGGCGAAGAAATTTGCAAAGATAGGTTCCTTATCAGGAGTCGTCCTCGCCATCTGACCACTACGCGAAGTTACGGAGTCCGACCCCAAATAGCTTTCTTGCATCTTCAAAAGAGGGGTGCAAATCTAATTAAACTAAACTTAAATGGGGAAAATGTGAATGTAGAAAAAGTCTTTCCGTGTTAATAATTTTAGAATAACAGTTTTTGAAATAAGAATAATTCCATAAGCTTGCATCTATTCGTATACAAAGAGGAGCAATTATTTTGGAAAAATACAACCATCGCGCCTGGTGAAAAATTAATTTTCCATCACAATCACTTTGGCGTTTTCCTCGGTTTAAAAGCTTTACTGATCAAATTATCTCGGATCGTGAAACCGTGAAAGAAGTGTCACTCCTTTATTCCTCAGTTCTTGGAATATGTTTATTCAAAAGAAAATTGCGATTTTTTTTCTTTAATTAGTTTTGCACGGCAGTTTTAATTGTTATTTTCATCCATCAGAAAGAAGGTTAATTTCGTTGTGAGAAATATTTTTTCTTGTCTTTTTTAAATTTTTAATTCATTTACTTTATTATAATTACTGAATAAAACTGGTAAAAAATAATTTGACAAACATATTTTTAGAAGGATTTGGCCCTTAATTTTAATTTATGAAAACGGCAAGCGTTTTATATTTTCTGAAAATGCCCTGATGCTTGTAGAGGCAACCTGAACAAAGCATGAATCTGATCAATAAGGACAGAAACAGTTTGATTTGTAAAATAAAACAAATGACTTAAATTTGTACAAACCTTTAAAAAAAATAAATATAAGCGAGTAAAGGGACATAGTCACCGTTTTTAAAATATAATGCCTAACAGTGAAAGAGACTTGAAATCGCTTTTGATCATAAGTTTTAATCATTGCCAACTATCAAAACTCCCATCAACCAATACTTTTAGCCAGTCATCTTTTAACCTTGGTATTCCGTATCTCTTCTCGTAAAGTTTGTTTCTTTTCCTTAGAGAAGACACCTCCTGCTTTGTATAGATTTCACTGTTAGGCATTATATTTTAAAAACGGTGACTATGTCCCTT
>BGPR01031871.1:0-17798 GCA_013235015.1 Araneus ventricosus | reverse complement strand
GATTCGTCAAAATCTCGAGTTCGAACTTTTTGACGATTACAATACTTTCTCTGCATACTTCGTATACGAGAAAGTAAAAATGTGTGAAATGGTATCCATTTGTTGAAATGAAGAAAAAAATTTGAAACAGATCATTCCGAAGGTATCACCTTCAGACGTATTCTATAACATTTGTTTAGAGCAAAAACTTCCTGTTTAATGCTTTTTAATCCTTTTAACAAAACAAATACGCCTTTAAAATGAGAAGCATTTTTTCTTCAGCTTTGTGCTACCGAGAATAGAACTGGAGATAAACAAGAAAAATCAATTGCGATTGCTTCCACACCGGAAATGCTTAATTTAAAGTGGCATTTTGCAATTCGCTTGTCAGACTTAATTAATGATTTTCATTAAGAGTTGGAAGATTGGAATCTAAAGAAAATGAGCGAAAATTCTATTTTAGCTAGCATTTTACATTTGTTTGGTATGGGGTTTTACTTAGTTAGCGCGTTTCAGTTGATTATTGTTTTTCTAGACTTTCTTGCAAAATTATATAACCTGATTATTAAACTTCGAAATATCACTCATTTTTGCATATTAGCTTCATTTTTACTCGTTTTTATTTAACATGATTTCTTTCATAGTTTTAAATTTCCTGTTTGTAAAAATGGACTTATGTAGCTAATTTTTCATTTGTTTCCAACCGTATACAAAAATTACTGATGTGCTCGAGTTTGAAAATTCGGTGCGTTATCGCTGAAGACAAATTATTTTAATGCTTTACAGAACTTAATTACCAATTAATCAATTGTTTTTAATTTATTTTTGATTCCATTCCAAAGGTGCCATCTGGTGGTGATTTTGATAAAAAAAATCTAACTAAAGAATCCATAATATTTATAATATCGAAATACGAATCATATTAACGACTATAAAGTAGAAAATAATTAAAATTTTATAAAACATAAAAGCGTTAGGCGTAGAAATCAGTACAATAAAAAAATCCACACTCATAAGGAAGAAAAATTCCTACAAATTTATTAGAAAGTAGAACATATTATGAATTTGATCAAGATTTCAATTCACGTATGAGTGCCGCTTTTACGATCTTTTATTTCAAGATTTTCTTCAGATTTTTAAAATCGAAACAAGATTTTTGTTTCTACTTTTAAGTGCTCAAATACTGAGTTGCAAAATGACAAGATTGGCAATTCTGGACGAGTTTACTCCGGAAAGGGGTGACAAGCGGTAAGATAAAAGCATTTAAAAAGTTCTTTGTTAGGTCATGCTAAGTAAAATATAAACATCCCCCTTCCATTTTTCACTTCTAGGGTTGCCATATTGGCTTTTTTATGACAAATTACGGAAATTTGGCTTTTTTTCAAAGCCCTTGGCGTTAGGAATTTTTATTTGGCCTTAGATTCAATTTTGACCTTTTTGGGATTTATTTTGGTTAATGACTTTTCGAACAATTTTTAATTACTTATTCTACTGTTTTTTAATAAATTTTTGATATTACACATTTCAAATGATATATAATGAGCTGTCACACGAAATAGCTCCTGAATAGAACAAGTATGTTTCAAATTTCTTTCATTTAAATTTTAGTTTAACAATAGAGCATTAAACATAGACCTATCAAGTGGGACTCTTTTTTTCATGAAGGATAGCCTTTCTTCTAATATCAAATGAGGTTTTCAGTCAATTTGTCAAATTTGGCCTTTTTTGGCCTTATTTTTAAGAAGGTTTGGCCTTATTTTGTAGATGGTCTGGTCTTATTTTGAAGAAGGTTTGGCCTTATTTTGAAGAAGGTCTGGCCTTATTTTGAAGAAGTTTTGGCCTTATTTATTTAGAAGATTTGGCCTTATTTAAGCATAGTTGCCTACCTTATTTTTTAAGAAGGTTTTGGCTTTATTTTTGGAGGAAGGCTTAGAGTTATTTTGAGGAATGTTTGCACCTGCCTTATTTTTAAGAAGGTTTGGCCTTATTTTGAAGAAGGTTTGGTCTTATTTTGCTATTTTGATCTGGCAACCCTGTTCACTTCACTCTTATTTTCGTGAAATCAACTCCGCCTGGCAATTCCACAAAAGTGCTTGGGTTGCGGAATCCGAGAATCATCTTTATAATTGCATTTTTCAAAGACTTTTTACTTTCTCGTATACGAAGTATACAAAGAGAAGGTATTGTAATTGTCAAAAAATTTGAACTCGAGATTTTGACAAATCTCCACTTTTTAGACCTCCCTGAGCCCGGAAAACACAATTTTCGAATCATGTCTGTCTGTGAACACGATAACGCAAAAACTATTAGAGCTACGGGGATGAAATTTGGTATGTAATCTGCACACATAATTTGTAGTTTTCTTTCAAAGCTTGGGTAAAATCCGTCAGCGGGAAGTCTGTCTGTCTGTTTTCATGTGAACACGATAACTCAAAGACTTTCATAGTTAGAGATATAAAATGAGGTATACATTTTTATCATCAGAAATGTAGATCCGTATCAAGTTTTGAACTAAATCCGTCAAAGGGTTGACTGTCTGTCGCTCTGTATATTCTCATGCTTCTAAACGCAAAGATTTAGATAAATGAAATTTGATATGCTGTCTTCTAACCTTGATTTTTGACTTGTGTTCAATTTTGGTTTCAATCGGTTACATAAAAGGCGTTCAAATTGCATATTCCCTTTTCTTTATCTTACTATGACGTAAAAATACGCGACGTATTGTTTAACGGCCCACGGCCTTCCTAAGCTTGGCGCTATTTTATTGACTTGGCGAATTTTATCTCGCTTACATTCTTGGCCCTTTCGTATGGCAGCGTTCTGTTAAGATAACATCAATAACACTCTTGGAGCTCCACAATTTTTTTAAATTTGCCTGATCCCGATTGCGAAAAATTGTTTCATTCGTTGCAACGGGAACAAATCAAAATTCTTGTTTTGCTTTACAGTTTTGATAAGAATATTATACACTCATGATTAAATATTAAGAAAGGGGGTAAATGAATGTAGATACTACGAAATCGCTCTCAATTCCCAGAATTCATACAACAAATGTAGATATTACGAGGAGGGAAATGAATGTAGATACTACAAACTCGCTCTCGATTTCAAGAGTTTGTTCACCTCTCCACATAATTAAGTTGGGCTTAGAGGACCCTTTTGACGTAGACTTACGTCTGTCCATAGTGGTCTAATGGGGTGTCAGGAAAAGAAAAAATTACGACGCTTTTCGTGGTATTTTTAAACGCTTATAGCTCCGTAACCAAATAACGTAGAGAGTTGGTTTTAGTTTCATTTGACAGAGAAAGGTTGAAATTGAAGATTGCGAAAATAATTTTACAATTTGTAAGTATGGTTTAGTCACAGTCAAATTGCAAAGTTGGGGAAAATTACGAAGAATTTTGATGACGTCACAGTGATCGATGAGCGCGCGCATCGTTTGTGAGCGGTATATAAACTATATTTTAACAGATTAATAATTAATTCATTTCACAGAGAAAAGTAATAGAGCATAGGTCAAAGGCCAAAGTCACATAGAGCTACTTTACTCACAGAAAGTCACAGTTGAGTAATCCATTAATTAATTATTATTAACAATTGTTGATTTAATTGAGCTGTCCTTTCCATCGATTTAATTGAGTTGAGTTGGTTTTAGTTTCATTTAACAGAGAAAGGTCATAGGTCAAAGTCACATAGAGCTACTTTACTCACAGAAAGTCACAGTTGAGTAATCGATTAATTAATTATTATTAACAATTGTTGATTTAATTGAGTTGTCCTTTCCATCGATTTAATTGAGTTGAGTTGGTTTCAGTTTCATTTAACAGAGAAAGGTCATAGAGCATACGTCAAAGTTACATAGAGCTACTTTAGTCACAGACAGTCATAGTTGAGGAATCGATTGATTAACTGTCCTTAATAAATTATTATTAACAATTGTTGATTTAATTGAGCTGTCCTTTCCATCGATTTAATTGAGTTGAGTTGGTTTAGTTTCATTTAGCAGAGAAAGTTCATAGAGCATAGGTCATAGGTCAAAGTCACATAGAGCTAATTTAGTCACATAGAACAATTTTAGTCACGGAAAGTCACAGTTGAGTAGTAAGTAAGTCTACGCCCCTCAATCCCAGCGGCCGTTTCGCAGAGACAGCCTCCCGTCGAATTTTTTTCTTCAATCTGCGTGTTTACGACGGGAATACATTTGTTTCAATTTCAGCAACTCCGAACAGTCCCAACTTTCAATTTTGGTTCACAGTTTTAATAAAAATATCATAGACTCACGATTGAATACTAAGAAATAGGTCAATGGATTCAGATAATGCAGATTCGCTCTTGATTCCAAGAGTTCTCTCCAAAAGTTTCCGTGCACTTCTTCGTTATACTCGAGTTAGGTTTAAATTACATTTTTTTAATATGCGTTGTTACGACATAAAAATATTTGTTTTATTTATTGCAACGCTATAGAGTTCCTAATGTTTTAGTACTTTGGTAAGAATACCAGTTCTAATTATCAAAATTTACCAAAGATATTAACTATAAATTAATAAGTAAAAATTAATTAAAACTTAATTAAAAACTCTTAGAAAACCATAGACTCAAGTAATAAAGATATGAAATTTTTTGAAATTGGTTTTAGAAAAGGCTAAATCAGTTATCCGGAGTGAAATATATTGTTGCAAAAGTCTTACTGTGGGTGTATGGTGTAAACAGTCCAACACGCAGGATAATGGAGAATGAAGGTTTATTTACAAATATGCAGGAAAACACGTAGCACAGGTACAGGAAACAACAGTTCTTGCACAAATTACCGATGTAAACAGATAACAATTCACAGGTAATAACAGTTCAGCACTTTGTTATCTAACAACACAAACAGTCAGCAAATAACTGCACTTTCAATAGCGCTCAGCTCACTAGCTTCCTAGCTCGCACTGCGGAAGAACTCCAAAGACGTTCGCGCTCCAAGGCGATCGCAGTCGAACAACACCCACTCCGTCATCCAAGCGCTCCCCTTATATAGTTTCCCCCGACAGGCCGTGACGTCACATGAAATTATCTAGTACATTCAAACGTATCTTCTCTCCTAATGGAAATATCGAGAAGATTCCAGCACCTTTGAGATCCCAAATTTCGTCGCCAAAGTCGCCAAATTTGTCGCCAACTCGTCAAATTTGTCGCCAAGTCGCCGAGATGGTCGCCAAATTTGTCGCCAAGATGGTCGCCAAGTTTGTCGCCTAGGTCGGAGAACCAGACGTGGCTGCTGCTACTTATCCCATACTTATCCCTGTAAAACTCTCTTCCCAACCATAAAACTCACATTGCTGGGAAGAGACTTTCCGTGTTTGTAACAATCTAAATAATTATGTTTCTACGCTTTGAAAAAAGAAGATTCCTCGCACGATACCGTATCTAAAAACCTCGTGCTAGCTTTAAACTTTTTACCTGCATGAAGGTCACCTGTTGTGGTCGTTATCTGGCTGCATCACCTTCTTCCACTGATTCAGATCTTTGAGACATGCCATACAAGTGTGCATTAAACACTGGTGTGAATACGACATTTTCTGTCAATACTTTGTTAGATCAACGTTAAGAACTTGCTAAAATTCTTGATTGGTAGTATACAATAGATAACGCAGTTTACGCTTAATTAAAGATTAACATAAAGATGAAAGTAATAAAGTTTAAAAGTTGAATTATATAATATTCAAAAATAAATGCCTATTCTTTTGTTCTTTTGTTACATTTAAGGAAGCAATGAAATTAACTAAATGGATTGCTTGCAAAAATAATCCCTTTTTTTCAAGTAAAACGTTTTGTTAATTTCATTGTCCAGCTTTATACATACAAGCTTCTGTTTTGTTTGTTTCATTTTATTTCAAGTATAAATACTATATCTTATAAACATGTTTAGAAAAAGTATTTTTAATTGCATATGATTTAAAAGTATTTATGTTTCGTAGAAATATCTTAGATTACCGACAAAATCAATTTGCATAATTTTTCCCCCTCTTTTCAAACTAGCTGACTGACGTAACTAACAAAATATGCTCGTAAAAAGTATGTTTCCTGTATCATAATCTGAATAATTGCAAATAAATCTCTGCTTCCTGCTACGATTTAATCAACTTAACTCCCAACCTTTTCGTTACAAAAGAAAGAAAAGGACCTATCTTTGACTATTCTATTAATTAAGAGCTTAAAAAGCAGGACCGCATCATCTTTTTTCTTGTCATTAGTGACCTCAAAGGACACCGTCACTCAACCTGTTACTCACTGTATCCAAAGAGAAATTTGAAACTTAAGCGGTAAAAACCGGTTTTTTTCCCTCCCACGACGGCTTCCCCTTTGAAGACGTTTTCAATTATTCATGATCTTAAGTGTAATACACTAATGGCTCTTTTTCGCTTTGACACGTTACACTGTAGAATAAGAACTAAAAAAAAATAAAACATTGGATAGAAAAAATATAAACAAAAAAGTTTGATACAATTATTCAAATGAAGGGATTTTGAAAACAAAATGCTAATATCTTTGTAGGAAATTAGTTCTTTGATTTTTGTACACTTTTCTTCTTTCTAAATTTAAAGAATGGCGGGGAAAAAAATCATCTTCTTCTAAGTTCTTCGTTGTCTAAGCTTACTAATCTTCAAAGGATTTCTTGAGATGTCTTTTGTACGCATTGAGAATCCGTGTATCGGATGCTAATAGATAAAATATCCAGTTGTCTTGCTAATTGGTAATTTAGAATTATACGCTTCGTTTGATTAAAAAAATAATATAATCGGAATCGTATTAAAAAAATGAAAATCTTGAATGCAAATCTGATAAATGCCAGTGGTTGTATCTGATTTCTTTGAAAGAAATAAAAAAAACGCAGTACAAAATAAATAAATTGAAAACAAAACACAGTATCCGAAATGAAAGATTACATAAAAGACTGTTTCCAATAACTTTTGTTTTCATTTTAGGATATTTTTTTCTTTAAGTTCATGAAAAAGCTGAAAATAATATTTTATCATGTAAACATATGTATTTTTAGAATGAGGGAGATGTTCTTTAAATAGGATAAAAATGGAAAATTCTAGACTTTATAATGAAGGAATATGCTTGAATATTACTTGGTGTTCTGAGATTTGAGGAGATACAAAACTAGAGGTCTGAATATGTAGCTTTTGAACGAATTTTTCTTCGATTTTTCAATATCTGAATCAATACATCGTGGTAGTTTGGAATTTGGAAGTCATTACATATTTTGCATGCTGAAATGGAAGAAAACATCAAAATTTTAATAATGAGAAAGCGAATGTGCGTGAATGTACCTGACCGACAGAGACTGTTGGATGTATAAATTCAAAGTTGGTAAATTGATATACATTAGGAGGATGATAGGCGCAGTTTGAACGATTTTTTTCAGATTTTGGCTTATCTGAAATCACATCGCGACAGTCGAAATTTGGAAGCTGCCATATATTTTGCATAGGATAGAAGAAATAAAGAATATGACTTCATTGGATGTATAGGCACTAAAGTTGAATGGGATATACATTAGAGGGATGAGAATACAGTTTGGAACGATTTTTTCAGATTTCAATATTCGAAATCAATACATCGTGGCAGTCGGAATTCTAAAGTCATATTTCTGTATAGATGAAGAAATGAAGAAAATACTGTACCTAATAATGAAAGCGAATGTGCGTGAATGCACTCGGACCGACAGATCAGGATATATAGGCACTACTTAAAGGTGGTACCACTGATATACATTAGAGGATGAGAATATGCAGTTTGGAACGATTTTTCAGGATTTCACATTATCTGAAATCAATGACAGCCGAAATTTTAAGTCATTACATGATTTGCATGATGAAGAAATGGAAAATAATTGTACCTAATAATGAAAGCGAATGTGCGTGAATGCGCTAAGCACTCCCCACCCGACAGACTGTTGGATGCATAGGCACCAAAGCTGGTACTGATATACACATAGATGAGAAGTCATGCAGTTTGGAACGATTTTTTTCAGATTTCCAATATTCGAAATCAATATATCAAGACAGCTGAAATTAAAGTCATTACATTTGCAGATAGATGTGAAGAAACAAGAAAATACTGTACCTAATAATGAAAGTGAATGCGTGAGTGCACTCGACCGGACAGACTGTTGGATGTATAGGGCACTAAAGTTGGTACTGATATATTGTGAGGATGAGAATATGCAGCTCAACGATTTTTCACTCTTCAACATTCGAAATCAATACATCGCGACATCTGAAATTTGGAAGTCATTATTATATATTTTGTATAGATGAAGAATGGAAGAATATACAGACTACATTTTATAGGTGCACTAAAGGTGGTACTGATATACATTAGAGGATGAGAATATGCAGTTTGGAACGATTTTTTTCAGATTTCAATATTCGAAATCAATACATCGTGGCAGTCGAAATTTGGAAATCATTACATATTTTACATGGCTCCATTTATGGAGAAAAATTCGAACCCGACTGACAGAAGTTTAAAAGCTCTTCAATCCTTTTTAAGTAAGTTATTAACTTTAAAAAATTATCTGGGTAGCCGTTATCTTTTAAATTATTTAAGGCTTTGACAAAAGTTGAATGGTTATTACAAATATTTTTTATTCTATTAATTTGAGAATAAATGGAATTTTTTATTATTTTAAAGTGAAGATTGATTTGAAAGTCACAAAGTGACTGTGATAAAGCTTTGAAATTAAATTCTTTTCTTTTATCATAAATGCCAATAGAGACACCCGAATCCAAAATTTCAATTGCCAGATCCAAAAAATTGCATTTTTAAAATTTCATCATTAGTTTTGTTTAAGTTAAGCGCTTCTGGATAGCAATTATATATGGACTTAAAATTATTTAAATTAAACACTATTAGGTCATCAATGAATCGATAACCGTAAATACGTTCATTCTTAATTAGTCCTCTCTCGAATGAGGGAAGCAATATATTAGCCAATGCACTAGATAAATAGCAACCCATAGGAATGCCTAAAGACTGCTTATAATAGTCAATTCCATTAAAGAGATAATTTTTAAAGTTAATAACTTAATTAAAAATGATTGAAGAGCTTTTAAACTTCTCTTAATTTGGTTCGATTTTTTCTCCATAGATGGAGACAGATATGCTAGCCTTTAGACCTAATTTCCTTTTTTCTGGTATGTCTTGAAAGCCTCATTCTTACTTGTATCGTCAGAGGCCAACGTTGTTTACTTATCTATTATCTCTATTGGATTTGTTATAGAAAACTTTATTAAGTTTTCTTTTTCCAAAAAAGACCTTTTCTTTATTTCAGTTATTGGATAAATTCTGGCCACAGAGGGAATAATTTTTGACTATGTAGTCAATCCCTTGTCAGAAAATTTATCCATATTAGAACTCCGATGGCGAGTGGCCTTTGAAAACGTTCGTCATACGAGTTCTCTTCCATTTCTTCTATTCTAATGATTTTCTTTTAATGTATTTTAATTTTTATTAAAGCATGTTTTTTGTTGTTTGATTCTATAGTAATTCGTTAGTTAATTATGGACAATATTGTCGATGCAATTACTGGATGCTTCTGCGTTGGCGCGCAAAAGGTGTATTATTATCGCCATTGTTTACTTCTTCTGTTTCTTCTATATATTTTTGTATTTAAATATCTGTCTTTTGTATTTTGTTGGAAGTTGCAGCATTTTTGCGCCGTTCTGTCTAATACAAAGTTTAACTTTTGATAACTTTTGTTAAATTATTTCTCTTGTACTTGTTAGAAAATATATGTTTGATTCTGTTTCAAAAAAGATCTTATAAAACGCAGTACACATTGTACTGTGTCTAATGTACGTTTAAAAATTTCGAATTTAATAGTCAGTGTTTTTGATAAATCAAAACTAGCTGTGTGGCCCGGCGCTGCACGGGCTATCACGAATAATAAGATATTCCCGGGCGGAGAGAAGTGAGGTCACTTGAGACCTTGGGATCCATATATTTTCATATGCCCCGCCTCCGTTTTTCTCTACAATCAACAAATATTGTCACTTACTTTCCCTAATAAACGTTACGAAGTTAAACACTTTCATATAATAAAAGAAAGAAGAAAAGCATGAAAACGATTTTTTCCCTTGTTAATAAATCCAAACACAGAAGCTAGCTCAAAAAGAAATACCAACTTCCGTTAAATAAATAAAAAAATACAACACCGGATGCGAAAACTAATAATAGGGGGAGGGAAAGAATCCGCCGTAAATGAATTCACCGTGCTGCCAATAGATGGCAGCAAGCGAATTCATTCATTTTGAAGTTTTTAATTAATATCTTTTTAACTAATTACAATTTCGGAATTTAAATAGTCGAAATGGATTCCTCGGACTTTTTTTCCATCTTTTGGCACTTACGGCTAGTTTCAGGATTCAGTGGTTCGTGAGAAGATAGAAGGACATAGATACATATGTTTGTTTACCTTCGCATTTTAATAGGATAGACGGATAAATGGAAATATGATATCTTTTTTATATACAGTAAAGCACCGTTTATACGTTTCTCATTTATACGTCGTTCACATTTATATGTCTTTTCATCACAGACCGGATTCATTCCTATTCATTGTAATCATAAAGTACTTCGTTTATACGACGCAGAGCTTCGGTTATGCGTCGTTTTCCACCGTTTTTAAATGTGAAAAATTCCTCCTTTCTAGTATGTGAACTATAATAAAGACACCAAAATTTTTCACAACTAGCCGCCTTCGGCGACAAGCTTGTTGATATTATTTCAATTGAATCTGGCATCATTTTATATTCATGGTTCCTTTAACGACGTAATTTTCAACGTCAGATTTTAGTAGATATTTAACACATGTTCTTTTATTGGCCTGGTACCTGGTCTGTTCATTGTCTACTTAAATGTCCCTAATGAAACCAAATAACTGACTATGTCATATAACATCTAATTGCACGATTTAGGCGCCATCGTCACTCTCTTATTCCTCTTGCAAAATATGCGTTCGGTTTTAGCATTAAAAGGGCGCAGTACATTTTATGGCCCGTGGCATGTTGGCTGGATTAAAACATGCTGAAACCAGCGGGAGTGTTCTCCCCTAAACTTTCTCGTATACTTCCCCAAAAGGTGCCGTTTCCCCTTCCCCCGCGTGGTTAAAAAAATTCGAACCTACTGTTACCCAGAATCCAATGACTATCAGAAGGTTTCTCATTATAGTGATTGAAAAATATCTAGGTAAAGAATCAAATTCAAAGAGATGCGAACCGAATAAAATGCATGTATCACTTCCACTCTTACCGGCTCAAGGACAAACTGACCTAATTCACTACTCTGTAATGAAATTCCGTTCCGTTCCTTTCGCGTGCACAGAAAATTACTTCTAGTACGCATGCGCGTGGAGATAACGGATTCTTTTCAAAAGTAAATTATACAGACCGACAATTATACAGACAGTCAACCCTTTGACGGATTTGGCCCAAAATTTTATACGGACCTACATTCATGATGATAAAACTGTGTACAAAATGTTATCCATCTAGCTATTCACGTTTTTGAGTTGTAGTGTTCGCATGACCACGGCCAGACAGACTTCCCGTGGACGGATTTTGTGAAAAATTTGAAAGAAACCTACAAATTTTGTGTCAAGTTCACATACCAAATTTCATCCCTTTATCTCAAATAGTTTTCGTGTTCACAGACAGACATAATTCTGAAATTGTGTTTTTGGACTCAGGGAGGTCTAAAACGTGGAGATTCGTCAAAATCTCGAGTTCGAATTTTTTGACGATTACAATACTTTCTCTTTGTACACTTCGTATGCGAGAATGTAAAAAGAGAGATTCGTCAAAATCTCGAGTTCGAATTTTTTGACGATTACAATACAAAACTTCCAGCCCTGAACTTTGACGATTCACAATACTTTCTATATTATACTTCATATGAGAATGTAAAAGGAGAATCTCAATAACTTGAGTTCGAAATTCTTGACGATTACAATACTTTCTCTGTACACTGCATATGCGGAGAATGAAAAGAGAGATTCGGTCAAAAATCTCGAGTCTGGAATTTTTGACGATTACAATGTTTTCTCTCTTCAGGCTACCTGCATAGAGAATGTAAAGAGAGATCTACCAAAATCTGAATTTTAATGATCAAGGCACACTTCTCTTGCATATCATATATGCGAGAATGTAAAAAGAGAGATTCGTCAAAATCTCGAGTTCGAATTTTTTGACGATTACAATACTTTCTCTTTGTATACTTCGTATACGAGAACGTAAAAAGAATGAAAACATAGCAACCATAATCATTCAGCTTAATGGATATATTTCTCAATATACGTAATGTCTCAGAGTTTGGTTTGCAGATTCTAAAAAAATTTGATGAAATAAAATATGATAGCAAAATGTATTAGGATATTACCTAAACTTTCAGGAATGGTAGAGAAACACGTAATTAAATATTTGTTTAAACAATCAAAACAGTTTGAATTGCGATGCAACAATGAAAAGTATTCTTGTAAATTATGCCAAAAATATATTTAAAAATTATTAAAATTAGAAAAAAAATTGGACAGCAACTTAATTAATATCATTGATAAGTTAATTTTTTGCACTTTGAGATGGTGCAAAAATAATTTATGTGCTTTAACCCTTTATGGAGCAGTGTGCCAGCTGATGGCACACCTAATTTCACTCGCTTCTCAACCGTTAAATTCAACTATAAATGGAAAATAATAGATTTACGATATTGCTAATAGAATTCCTTTTAGAATGTTTATAGCAGCTTTATGAAATTTCATTTCGGAATTAATAGAGATAAAGTTTGGGGAAATTCCTTAACTCAGAGATAAGAAATTTTTTCAGTTCTGGACGTTTAAAATTTTAGCAAATTAACCTTAAAATGTTCCTCTAATGTTCTTGAAGTTTTACTTTATGATTTTCTGTAAGATTCAAAAATATTTTTTGAGTGTATCAAGTGGCTGTATCTAAGGAGGTTCTCATATGATGGGTGGTGACCCCAAAGGGGGGGACGACCCCCCTCGGAATGAAGTAAGTTTTTTGAAAAACAATTTTTTTGTAGGTTCTATGTCTAGACAATAAACTAAACCCATTCATGATGTTTTTTCATCATATTTCAAAAAATTTATTGCCTTGCGGCTCAAAGGGTTAATATGTTCCAAAGTTATTAAATAAAGCGCAGAAATTTCGATGAATTATTAATTAATTAAAATCTTAACTAAAATTTAAAAAACGGGCTCAGAGGTGCACATTCCCAACCTCCATAGTATGTTTGTACAAACTTTCGTAGCTCTACGTCTAACAGTCTGCCCTGTAGAGGAACAACACACAGACACACATACAATCTCCTTTATTATTAGTAGAGATAGAGACTGACGAATTAATAGAAGAAAATCTGACTGCAAATGACTGTTCACCGATGCTAAATGACTGTTCATACTTTTATTTCATTTATTATAGACATGTTTTAATTCAGTCAACGTTCTTTTGCATTAAATGAATTTTTATCAAGTAAATTATTAGGGCTTCACGTTTCCCGTAGAATTATTAGCTCGTGTGTTTTTTACTTTTCCTTTAAAATCACTTGGGAGAACATTTCAACAATCGCAAGGTGTCTAGAAATAGAATGACTACTTTTTAAAAATGTAAGCAAACAATGAAAATTATTAAATTTCATGCAGGGGATTAATATGTGAGGTGAAGAATTTTATATTTGTACAATCACTGCCCAGATAGCAGTTTTAGTTTCCAGAAAAGTTGCAGCAATCTTGCTCTGCAAATCTTCAAGCTTGCAACAAGTTTGACACGACAAGAGTACAAGCTTGAAACAAATTAAGGCAAACGAGTTAGTCACCACGCGTCAAATTTGTCACAAACTTTCGCATCACACTCATTGCAAACTATAGTAAAAACAAAGTTCGAAGACAAACTGAGATTCGAACCCCCAACATCCCGCTTTCTAAACCTGTCGTCTTAACCACTCAGCCAGCTAGACTCAGGGCGGAGAAGGTAGATTGCGCGAATAGATCGTGCATCTGCGATTTATTTTAAACTGTTTTTCGACTCATTTGACTTTTAACCTAACATAAGCCCTTAACATTATGGATAAAACTTCTTTGCATAAACGGATGTTTGTTGCTGTTGTTATTGGTGGTGGGGGAGAATAAGACTGTAGGGAGTACGCAAAAAAAATAAAGTTTCATCACGGGGTACGCAAGGAAATAAAGGTTGAGAACCCCTGCCCGACGGCAATGGTTCTAATGATACCTCTGCTGCGTACAGTTGTACATACAAGTATTTTACATTTATTTTTTGGGTACAGTCATTTTCATGTGATTTTCAAGTGTTTTCTATTAATTAACAGCTCTTAAAGCAGGGTGCAATTTGTCGGGAGAACTTAGTACAAATACAATGAAGCGTGCTAGAGAAAATTCCTGACATTACACATTTAACTCGTACAAGAAAAACTTTAATAATCACCATAGTTTTCTTACTGATCCATTTTTAGTAAGTCAGTCTATATCAAGACGCCTTGTATTTTTTATATAAAACAAGAAAGTGGAATTTCACTCCATCTCTTTCAGACATTTCTCTCCCTTGGCTAGAATGTTGACAAAATACATTTTACTGAGTTCAGATTGTTTCGAAATTGAAGTTTCAAGAAGAATGAATCATGATGATTTTTCATATTTCTAGAATCATTATTGACGTGAAAACGTCTTTCCGCTCGTTACAGTGATAATCGGTCCAACTTTCTTGTGTGACAAAATACCGTCAGATTTGAACTAATAACTAAGAGGCAAATAATGCGAAAAGAATGGTTGACCCCACAACGGATAGATCATACCTGTAAGAGTTTCCCGCATAGTATTTGTTTTGCCTCTGACCTCATCGTACCAGTGTAGAAGCATGTGCGTGATTGTTATGAATTAATATTATGTAAGGTTATAAATCAGTGTAGCGTGGAAACGCGTTTAGCTAGGTGGTTGATACTGGTGTCATTTTAAAGAGCGTGAAGAGTATTATTAGGACCCAAAGTGAGAAAATAAAAATATTTATCAGAATATAAAGTAAAAATCGGTAGTAAATTGAAAATTTCAATCTCTGCATGTTTTTTGATTATAACATGCAGAGTTTTCTTTCGAATTGTACGAAACTTACAGAATCCTTAACAATACGTAAAAGGAACATTTTATTAAAATTTGAATTCATAAATTGAATATTACGGGGAATATGAGTATTTGAAGTAGATAACGTTCTACAGCGCATACGCGAAATGTGGCTCTATATACTGTCAACAGATGGCGCCATGAAACGCTACTCGAAATAAAACATAAGAAGGCGCAGTTCGGGTCCGCGCCATAGATTTTTCGTGAGAACGTCGGTATAAAATCATAAAACAAGTGTATCGTATTAATATGTAATTTAATTATCAAACTCTTTAATACAATATTTACACAGAGCAGTTTAATGGTTACAGAATAGATAGATCACAAGTTTATCGCATGTAGAGAGGGTCTGATTTATCTATTCTGTAACCATTATACTACTCTGTGTAAATATTATAATAAAGATATCGATAATTAAATTACATATTAATACGAAACACTTACTTTATGATTTTATCCCGACGCTTTCATTAAAAATCTACGGCGCAGACCCGAACTGCGCCTTTCTTATTTTTGCTATTTTTTAAATCATCCTGCTATTATCTATCCCAAATATCTAAAAAAAGTTCATATTATGAGACTTAAACACCGATGTCATTTTTAAGCAAGAGATAGACTCATACCAAATCTTATCATGCATTAAATATTTCCACATTTCCTAACGTAGGAAAGTTGAATGTTCTTTTTTAAAGCTATAACATAATCTAATGCAATTTTAGCGAATAATCTTGCCTAAAACCATAAGCAAAACGTATTTACATTCAGAGAATGAACTAGAAATGTTTTCTGCGTATTGGAAACATGATACCCTTGTAAAATCTAAGTTTATCTAATGCATACATTTTGAATGCATTTATATCACTACTGCGAAGTAAGAGTCATCTTCTAATTCGAAATTCGATGTTCGCGTTTGATTCTCGACTAATTGGAATAGTCGAAATGCTTTGAGTCGTCGGAGCTCTGTTCCTAGCCTTATTAAGTCTGTTGCAAGACATTGGCACTGTAGATAAATAATCAATACTGAGAGTAAATATTAATATACTGGAAATGTTTCTCATTCAGCCTGAGTGAATTTCTTCAAAGAATGTTTATGTTAGCGTACGGCAAACGATAACGCTTTATTTGAAGCTTACAAGAATATTCTAGTACGTTAACATAAACCTTTTACAGTTTTCAAACGCTTTTACTAAGTTCGAGATGTTTCATGATTGTATGTAAGGTTGGAATTTTGTGATCGATTTTTCACTCATTTCTTAAGGCACTAGAGTTCTGAAATTTTGTATATTCATTGGGTCTTGATGACAATGCAATATTTTAATAATCTTAGAGCTTTCAATTATGAATTTTTTTAAAAAAATTCGCAAAATTACGTTTGCACTCGTTAGGTTTCAGTGGCGCCATCTATAGTATTTTTGATAACTAAAATATTTTTCTTTTTAATGTATTGTTAAAAGTTTTTTTTGTATAATTTTTTTTTCTTTTTTAAGAGTTTTTTTTATATTTATTCTTAATTTGACTTATGTAAAGAATTTACAGATATACCAATTAGTTAAAATATTTACGGAAAATTAAGCTTATAACTTGCAATCATCCATACATATTTAATTTATTTAAATTGCAGAAAGACTTTTTAATTTAGTGGTAAGGTCCGGGCTTAAAAGTCACAGGTTCGAAACCAAATTGCACTACAGATTATGTACTCCTCTGTATACTCTAAACTAATCGTAATAGGTCGTAAGTTTCCCTGGATACAATTTATACACATTCTTGTGATAATCACGTTTTATTGCAGAAATTACATTATTATTCAAACATATATCATACTGGGTCCAATGGCAGCGCGTCCATTAAGGATGCAAAGGTGCAGCACCCCCTGAAATTATTTTTTAGACTTATATATATATTTTTAAATCTTATTTGCTTAGTTTTCCTCTCTCAGAGTTCAATGACTTACGAAAATACAAAAAAGTAATAAAAAATTTAAAAACAATTCATAAAATGAATCCAAACGAAGAGAGACGCAGGTTTGAGCTGCAAAATAATCTGCCTTCCCGAAATCCGTTCACTGAGTAGAAAATCCGGAATGAAAAAGCAACTCTTTCATCCTTTAGCTTAGACGGGCTTTGGGCTGATAGTCAACACAGCTCTGGCTGGCACGGAGCCAACTGAACGAAAGAAAGATGCTCTTTTTAATATATTGTTCTTTTTTCCCTCACTCTCACAAAAGCTGCAATCTCATTGGTTGTTTCTGAGTTTCGATTCGTGTTGCGACGACAGATTCAAGCAAATAATACTATTCTCAAACTTTCAAATTTTTAGAGTATTTCAGTATAAAATGCATTTGATATGTTTTAGCTTAAAAATAAATTTTCTGTACATGAGTTATATAATATTCATTTTCGAAAGAGTGTTATCGAGTGAACTGGGCAAGGAGGGAAGTGTATATGTGGAGCTCCGATTATTATTAGTTTTTTTTTTACTTTCTCGTATACGAAGTATACAAAGAGAAAGTATTGTAATCGTCAAAAAATTCAAACTCGAGATTTTGACGGATCTCCGCGTTTTAGACCTCTTTGAGTCCGAAAAACACAATTTTGGAATTATGTCTGTCTGTGAACACGAT